>JAUNZO010001247.1:0-12875 GCA_031894775.1 Chloris gayana
AGAGGAGTTTTTCGGTCCACAAAACTTCCCAGTATTTTTAGGAAAATACTGCCAAGTATTTTGAGGGTAGGATGGTAATAGACCAATTAGTTAAGAATTTTCGTTATTTTCTAGATAATAATGTTTATTGGGCCAGCCTAGTATTTAGTACGGCCCAAAAGGCTGGAAGGGGAAAAGGCCCATGGCAGCAGCATCCAGGATGCAGGACGGCGCATCCCAAACCCTTTGCAGGACGGCACATCCCAATCCTTTTGCACGACGGCGCATCGGTCCTCCGCACGCACAGCCGCTCGTCCGCAAGCCGCCGTCGCCGCCAGTGGCAATCGTCCGCAGAGGCACCCTGTTTTTCACGCTACCGCTGCCGAAAGCCGCTCGTCCGCACCAGGCCTCCGTTTTCCACGCCGCCGCTGTCACCATCAGTCCTGTGTTCCCGTCGTCCTGGAGCTGCCATGCGCATCGAAGCCGGCAGCAGTTTCCAAAGCCAGCCGACAACGTGAAGGATAGATCGCCTCGATCGTGGCCTGTCGTGGTGAGCAGTAATTTCATTTCCAACTTTCGTATTGCTAGTTCGGGTGCGGTGTCAATGATTTGCCTGCGCATTAGCGTGTGCAGGAGGCACAGAATCGGGAGGAGGAGTCAGTCATTGGAACTTGATCTTCCACGGTGGTTGTTGTACTATTAGGTAATTTACTCTAGAAAAGCTAGAATTTGTGCCATCCAATTTCATAATGTCAATATTCGTTGATTGTTTATTTGGTACACCCATGCGCCCATATTGTTAAATTGCATGGACTGAATTACATTTGGTCAAGTGAAGTAGTGAACACCTGCATAGTCTTTCTCTGTTGCCATGATTTATATATTTCGTGTCAGACTTTGGGTATATGCAAGAAACTTGTGTGCTTCATAATTAATACCAGGTTGAAATTGTTAAATTGTTGTCTAGTTACTACCCTGATTTGTTGATACGTACAGTGGTATAAACATGTTGACATGTTTTTTTACAATGAGTTGTTTCTCAGATATAACAATATGCACTGGTCCTGACTTTTCTTTTTGTTTCCAATTGCAGTTCTGCAGTATGGATAGTGAAAAGGGATATGTTAGCTTGCAGGAATACAATGAAGTTGTCAATCAGACATTCAAGAGTGATAAGCAGTTCTTTGCTTTCTACAATTCGTATGCACGTTCGAAAGGATTCGAGTGTCGGAAAACAAGCTACGAGCCGTGACAGACTCACGAAGCGGGTGTTATGGAGGAAATTCTGCTGTTCATGTGAAGGTTACAGAAGGGCCAAGTGGTTTGGGAAATCCGGTAAAAAGAGGAAGGGAGGTAAAGAGAGGAAGCGACATAAATTGACCCGGTGTGGCTGCTTGGCTAAGCTTGAAATCCAGCTATGTGAACACAACGGTACATGGTACGTGAAGAATTTTGTGGATGGTCACAGCCATTTTCTTGCAAAACCTGAGCATACGTATTTACTGAGGTCACATCGTGGCCTAAATGATGCTCAGAAATGTGAGGCTATTGGGCTGGGATTGGGAGGCCTCCGTACATGTCGGATCATGGATGTCATGGAGACGAACCATGGTGGTCCCGATGACTTCATAATGCAGGACTTGTACAATTTTTTCGCGAGGCGGAAGAAGGAAAAAGTCCAAGGCAGTGATGCAGAGTATGTTCCGAGATATTTGCGGTCAAAGAAAGATGAAGATTCAGAATTTTTCTTCACATATAGTGTGGATAGAGAAGGGCACCTTCAGAACCTATTCTGGTCGGATACACAATCACGACTTGATTATGCTACATTTGGAGATGTTGTTGTATTCGACAAGTACATATCGGGTAAACCGGTACAATCTCCCATTTGTCCCTTTTGTAGGTGTTGATCACCATCGCAGCACGACAATATTTGGATGTGGCATCATTTCGGATGAGACTCGTTGAATCTTACACGTGGTTGCTTAAAGCTTTTTGGAAGCCATGGATGACAAGTATCCAGATTCATTGATCACGGATGGGGATGCTTCTATGGCTAAAGCAATAGAGAGGGTTATGCCGGGGCAGATCACCGGTTGTGCAGTTGGCACATAGAGCAAAGAATGCTCATACACCTTCGCCGTGACAAGCTGAAGGACTTCGGAAAGTTCATCTACCAGCCAATGGAAATTGATGAATTTGAGATCCGTTGGATGCAGTTTTTGGAGGCTCATCAAATCCAGGATGATGACAAATGGATCTGGATGATGTATGATCTTAGATTCAAGTGGTCAGCGGCATACACTAAAGATAAAAAGTTTTTGGGGATGCGGAGCAACCAGCGGAGTGAGAGCCTGAACTCGACCCTTCACAATCATCCGGACCGTCTCATGTACCTTATTGATTTAGTGAAGCATTATGAGTCATGTTTGTCACGCATCCGTAGGACACAAGTCGAACTTAATGGTAAAGCTTTGGCAGGGGTCCCCTTCACCGCTATACACGAGGACCTATTTACGCAGAAGGCTGCTCGTATTTACACACCGAGAGATGTTTGACAAGGTCAAGGTGCAGATTGAGAGGCTATCCGAGTTGGAAGTAACGAGAGGTGTCGCTGGGTGAGAATGATTGCAAGAGGTTCAAAGTTTTATCTAGACATCGTGGTGCACCCTTGTTCCATGTGTTGTGTACCTACAACGGATCGACCATGGTAAATGCTAGTTGTCGTTGTAGAATGCTTGAGTGTGAAGGCATTCCATGTGGTCATATTTTTGCTGCACTGAGATCTCTCCGTTTGGACACCATCCCTCCTTGTTGTATCATGGTTAGGTGGACCCTGCATGCTAATAATGCGTTCCCGGTTGACAGAGTTACCAATAATTTCATTTGGTCCGAACAAATGGGTCGTTTCCGTGGCCTTCGTAACAGGGGACATCTTGCTTTATTTAAGGCTTCCAGGTCACCAGAGGAGACGGAGCGGGTTATGGAATTCTTTGATGCTATTATAGACGAGAGAAGATGAGGAAGAGCAGGGGTAATGAGGGGACGCTCTTTGGGCCTTTACCTGCAGACTTTTCAGGGGCACACCGCCTCTCTAATGGCTTGAGAGTCTTGAATCCAAATAAGAAAATTTCAAAAGGTGCTCGTCGAACAAACAGAAGACTTAGAAGTTTTCGAGAAAGAATGCAAAAGGAAAGAATCCTGAGGGATTGACCTTGACTGCAATTTCATTTAGGTAATGAAACTTTAGATATTGAAAGCGTATTTAGCTTTGCTATTGTTTGCTGACTAATATAATGTTATTGATTCATCCCACTTTTTTATTTCAGTTGAGTCAGGTTGACTGCAACGTTAATTTGGTGTTGACTACATGCTTAAAGAGAAGACGCAATGGACATGAATTTTTGCTCTTGTTCCAGTTGGCTTCATGCTTTATGAGAAGTCGCAATGGACATGAGTTTTCTTTTTGTTTCATGGGAGGATGCTGGTTTCCTATTTTATGTATTGTAATAAAGTTTGACTGATGGTAAACTCTATAGATGATTTACCTTTATGGTTTTTTGTGTTTCTTTTATGGTTCTTGAGAGACGGCATGTTCGAAGTATTAGTCCTGTCTACGACAACAATTAATGGTTTTAGTGGCAACGTGATTTCAAAACTTCTGCATATGCTTGAACCCATTCCGAATATATAGGCTGTATTTTTTCGTTATTTTAAAGATTTTTCAATTGATGGTCGATTCATGCGCGTGCTTGGAAAAAGATAAGTGATTTCCTTTCGGAGAATAAACAGATTGAACCGGTGTATGTGTAGTCCGAGCTGTCTATGTTTATCTCAAGCATGCAATTATTTAAATGTTGATTTCTTGTGTCCATATCCATGTGCTTACGTGAAAGGAGTCCATGTGTTAGTACTTTATTACGTGACGTGATCCATACTAATTAAGTCCTGGTGGCTTACGCGAAAGCAACGGATCCAAGTAATTATATTATTATATATACCAGCCGTCGACCGATGTCCTATTGCATAAGAAAAACAGAGTAGCCAGCCGCCGGTCGATGTCCCATTGCACAAGAACAAAAATAGCTTCATGACGATGAACAATTCGACGGAGCAACCGAAGAAGTCGTCGGCTGTTCAGGCCAACGTCCGAGTACCTTCGTCGCCGAAAGAAAAGTCCGGGTTCGAACCCCTTACTCCTGCACCAAGCAAAAATCATCATGTAAGTTGCATGGTTCTGCTATATCCAATATGCATAAGATTTGCTAGTAAACTAATGTACGATACATGCAGATTGAATTGGAGAGCTCTGTACTCGTTCAAGAAAAAGGAAACATTAATACAGATGATTCTGAACAGATCTCCGATGGTCTGCATGCTGATTCTGGACAGAGCGATGATGACTATGAGGTGGAGCTCCCCGTGGGACTGCTGGAGTACCCTCCCAAATATGAAAAAGTCAAGGTATATGTATATTTTGTACTACTCAATAAAAGTGGTGTCAACTGATTGTGCATTATTTATTGCTGCTATCTGTAGGTCTTCTCATCATACTTCGGATTAAGGACAGAAATCAACTTACTCAGGTATGATGAACAAAGGCACTATTTGAAGATGAAAAAGGGACATGAAAAAGTTCTTGCACAACTGGAAGAAACTAACAACAGACTTATCAGTATTGAAAAAATAATATCTAGCAAGAATTTATACGAGGTATGCATTGGTTCCTATCAATTATTTAATTAATGTCCTGCCGTTCATTTTTTATCATGTAACGGAACATTGTGGCATGTAATTCAGGTTAGTAAGGCAAATAAAAGGCCAAGACAGGAGTCAACAGCATTGACATACACTAGAACCATAGCAGGTGCATCACCCGAGGCCGTTTGTGAGAAAGATAGTCCTTGGTATAAATTTGACACTAAGCCTGGTGAACATGTAGCAAAGCGAAGACGACGTAATCCCAATGAACATGACATCAGTCAAGGTAGTTTTTGCTAAGTCACATATTCTTCCAGCTAGATATTATAATTATATTTCAACCATGAATGTCATATATATATATAATACACATGCAGAGTTCAAGTGTTTTGATGATGAACATGATTTGGTATCCAAGATTGATGGCTACACAGAGTATGACATAATAGTAAAAATTAAGAGTTCGGTTTTAATGAAGGTGCACATGGAGGCGTTAATTGATGGCTATACGGAGTATGATAAGTGTCTTGATGAGAAGGTTCCATGCTCATTTTATGTTATTATTTGTTGCTTTACAAATCCTGCAAATTCAACACTATATATAACTTTCTTTACTTTCAGATTGTGGATGCACGCATTAGTGATATGCAAGAAAAAATTCGTCAGCAAACAAGGATAGATGGCAACATTTTTTTGGAGATCAGCACAATGACTGGTGCTCTATTTTTTGAAGGAAAGAATGAAACAAAAGACTCCGATATTGTAGGAAGATATGAAATGTGCAGTACTGCAAAACAATATTTGAAACACAAGATGGTAAGTACTGCTGAATTTAAACAATATCAGAAATACAAAATCTGCATGGTACAAGTTTCAAATTTGTTAGTTAATTTCTGTAACTTTGGCTGCATATTTTCTTCCCACTTTGCATGAACTTTCACTGGATACTAGTAGTGGTTAATGCAACAAGGCGTGATATACAGATATTGAATTCAAAAGTACCAGATGAAGGATCAGAAGTCGAGGGTCAAATGTTAAATGGAGTACATCGACTGTTGAGTTCCGATATGTTGTACTGTTCTAAATCAGAATATGTTGCTGACTAGTATGCTGAATACATGATCTAAAAATAAAGGTCACAGGCTTGGAGTGTTACTTGAAGCATGCTAACGATTACAATGTCGACTGGCCTGATTTGGATATTACTTCATGGAAATTGAATATAATACTTGGGCTACCACAGCAACAGGATAATACTTCATGTGCCCTCTTCATGCTCAAATATATTGAGCATTGGAATGGCCGTAGGCTAACAAAACATTTTACACAGGGAGGCGACGGGAGAGATGCGCCGCCGGTGACGTGAGGGAGGCGACGGGAGAGATGCGCTGCCGGTGACTGCAGGTTCTAGTCGGACCCGTTAGTACAGGTCTATGTTGTGGGCTATATCCGGCCTGGCCTCATATTTTGTTACAGGCTGCATAAGAGAAAACGAGCCCAAATGCAATTTAGATTTTAATTTCAATTTTTTCAGCAGGTCTAAATACAATACAAATAATTTTTTTCAAATAAATTTTGATTTTATTCAGGATAAAAAACATGAAAGGTTTTTGTCCCATATTTTCTTGGAAATGTTTAGATTAATTAGCCTATTCAATCTGATTCTCGACAGAATCAATAACCTTTACTTTAGTGTATGTAGGTAGCATAAGATGTACGAAGAATATTGATATTTCTTGGCAAAGTCCTTTTACAATCTAAGATTGAAGAAGGACTTATGGGCCCTTTAGAAGTTTTAAGTTCTCGAATCAATTCAAATTAATAAAAGAATAAGGAAACGCTACCTCATCTCTGTTGGTAGCTTCCCCTTCCCCTTTGGGCCACTACCGCCAAAACAAAGCCTCATTTGAGGATAGAACTATGGTATGGATTCTCAAAATCCAGTATTCAATTTGGATCAAGTAGAATCGATTGCTATGTTGTAACTTCCTCAAATATGTGTACATTGAAAACTCATGTTCCATACACATGAAATGATAAATGCACTAATAGGATTCTAGTCTATGTGCCAAAATATTTAACATTATGAATTCCTACTTGAATCATTGAACATTATCTTAATCTAGCCACGGTTCATGATGCTTTCAATTGTTACTCCTACCGTCACTTGCACAAACCTAGTTTGTTAGTATAAATATGTGTAAAAAGAAAATGTATATATAAAAATAAGATAATAAATAACAATTAATATATGATTAAACAACCTCAAATGATAGATCTTGGTTTTATTTAAAAATAGAAAAAAATTCATCAAATTTGGACTTCATATGACATCAGATTACAAGTTACAAGTTTTTATTCTAGATTAAAACGAGAAATGATAACTATCCGTGTGTTCTTTCTCTCGAGGCTAGCTAAATACGACACGGTTGAATAAAATAAAGTTAATTCACGTTTATATTGAATTAGGTTGTAGCTTATTGGAAAGTCAATTTGTCGTGTACATTGAGTTCCTAGTTCGATTCCTCGGGTGAACACTTCTTTTTTCTTGTAATATTTTTTTCGAAAAAAAGGACTATACGTAATATCTAATGACTCTTAATGTAGCGTGCGTGGGTTTTCCTTTTTCCAGCCACAACGTGAGAACACTTTTTTTCCTTGTATTAACAGTTTTTCTATAAAACAATAACTCGAGATGAATTTTTCTATTCCTCATCGTAAACCGAGACGATTTTTGTAACGTGAGCCACCATAACTCTTAACGCACACATGATTGACTCTATCCTAATCTATATAAAAAGAAGACTTGCTAAACTTTTAGGATACATACATCCGGAAGCCGGGCAACTGATCCGAACATCATGGGAGACGAGTTGCTTGAACTATCATCCGCAACAAAAGGTGCAAAAAACATCTACTTCAACAACAATGGTACGTATTTTTTCCCCAAATCTTGTCCTCTATAAGTCTAAATTACATGTATTCATCAATAGAAAAATATCCTTGCCGGTCCATCCATCACTTGTTGGTAGTATGTTTTTTTCACATCTCGGTTATATGTAGATGCACGGTTCCTGATGCTTTCAATTGTTCATCCTACCGTCACTGCACAAACCTAGTTTGTTAGATAGATACTTAGATATAAATATGAAGAGAAAAAAATATTGCAGTTGTTAACAGTATGAATGCATTAGATTAACTATATTAATGGGGCTAATGCTTGTTCATGTAATGCAGGCAACATGTAGATGTAAACCGGCACAACTTGCAAGTATAATATCTGCACTCACTAAGGAGCAGAGGGATGCCATAGAAAAAGTTGAATTTGGTGCAGTTCTAAAATACAAATCTATAGAGATCAAACGGCTATTGTGCGTTGAAATTGCTAAAAGTTTTAATACGAGTAACCGGGGAGTTTGTCATTGGTAGAACCAGGGTACAAATGACTTTAGATGATGTCAAACATATTCTTGGATTACCGTCACACGGGGACGAGCTACATGGACCACCAGCCATAGAGGTTCCCGAACTGTTCGCAAACTACAAGTGGAAAGGTGCAACGTGTATTCCCTCGAGTAGTTTGAAGGATTATTTCACAATCAGCAATGCCTCCGATGATGATTTCATCCGGATTTTTTGCTATATACCATCGGTTTCTACTTGTGCCCGACGACACAAGATTATGTCAAGTCAGATTACCTATCACTCCTTGTAGATGTCAAACAAATAAAAAAGTTCAATTGGACTAGCCTAGTTCGAAATCACATGATTGAAATGATACGAAGTTCGGATCAAAAGAAGGTGCGAGAAATCTTGCAGGAAACCTCGCCCTATTACAGGTAGCTTGTTAACCTATGTTTACTTGACTTCCTATTTCAGAACACTACTAAATTGCCTTCCTTCATGCAGATTTGGTATTGGGAGAAGGTCTCCATTACTTATATAGATGGCACATTATATCATGCTGGACGTGAAAGGCCGCGATGCAGATGCTGGGACCATATGCGAGTGGAAAAACGTCATAATGCATCCTCTTTTGGCATAGGAAGGGTGCTAGGCTTACACAACCTACGACCTAATGTGTTAGATGATTTTGTGGTAGTCTAATTGTTATGTTTATTTTTCATAGGTAACTGCGATAAGGGAGACAACAGAGCTGTCCATGTCATCACCAGCTGCAGACCCTAAAGAAATATCTAACAATTCTAAATCAGCTGCAACTCCCAACACATTCCCGCAACAAAACCAGAGCTGTAATGTCGAGGGACCCGACATCAAGGTAAAAGTACAGCTACATATTTTCAGTCACCATCACACTAAGAAAACAGGCAGGGTCGTAATGTTTCAATGTTATGCAGGCACTACAACATGGACTACAAAACATTCGGATGGCAGTTCGGGCTCGATACAAGTCTATTGTTGTGGACGCCTTTGTTGGGCGCACTTACAAGCGCCGTGCGGCCAAGTCGGAGGAGGTTGGCGAAAGTGGCTAGGATTGCGGCATCGGGATCAGTTTAAATAAATAGGGGATTTGTTAGTTTGTTCGGTTTGTTAGAGTTTGTTTGAGTTTATCTAGTAGGGGCGCCTGTTCTATAAAGGCAGCCTTAGGTTATCGGTTGTAATCATCGAAGAGTAATAGAATCCCCATTGACGGGTGTTCTGTTCTTCGGTCACCGTGGCGAAGGACCCTCCTCGCCGCGGCGACAAGAACAGCACTCCCTTGGCTCGTTATCCAATCCGTTCCAACGCACAAGCTCAATTGCTCCTTCGCTCCCCGCTCCGATCGCCCAAGCGCCCCAAACACCCCAGCCGCCACATCATCTATAGAGGATCAAAAGATAACTTTGGATGCAATGCAAACATCTATACAGGATCTGGATGTACAACATTAGCGAGAAATTAGAAAATATCCAGGTAATCCCTTCAAGTTTCAAAAGATCGGTGCAAACCTTTGCGACACATATATCATATCCGTAACAGATCCTTCCATTCTTGTAGCGGGCAAGCACAAAATATAAATCATTCCATGACAACCTGCAGGACAATGACACATTCAGATACAATGAATCGGGTATTAAACAGGAATCGAGGCGAGACTAAACAAATATGAAGAGGAAATTGGGAAAAAAGGTACCCAAACTTTCTCAAAATTATTTTTATTTCTCCATATCTCGTTTCTAACACTACTGTTCATCTAAAAGAAACATCAGAAAAGGAAGCTAGAAAACAAAGATGAAGATAACGAGTGGAGACACATGGCATGAACTCCAACGATGCGAAGGAGAGTCATAGAGGAAAGCCACAAACAATTAAAGGCAATAGCGGAGCAGATACGGAGTTCACCCCTAAAGGGGTCCAAGGACACAATACCAAGGAGGACCAAGAGGCAGACCAAACATATAAAAGACAAGAATGCAGAGTTTGAATACGAAACTAAAACAAAAAGGCAACGGGCAGCACCAGTTCCTTCTCAATGTATGCATGAATGGTTTCTTTTTCTTTGCCATACTTACATTCATATGCAATTGTTAAATATTCTTTCATGACAATGCAGGCTACAAGTGCACCGAACAAGAAAAACAAACTCTAAAGTACATAGAGTCTTCAGAGTCAAGCAAAATTTTGGTCAATATTGGTGTCAGCCAAGTAACAAAGGAAATGATAATGCTGACTCTGCTACAAAAAGACGGTTGGCTGAACACAGAGGTAAAATGCATCCTTAGAAATGTTATGATATAATGGAACATTCATTTAAGTCAGCTGCATTGCTGCTCTTAATTTCAAACTGCAGATTATAAATGCATACATTCACTGCCTACGAGACAAGAAGGAGGGCTGTCAAAGGGATGGAGGATCTGTTCTAATAGAGAACACATTTTTTACAGATCATGCATACAAAAGTTCGAAACAAACTTCATGGATGAAAAAACAAGCAACACAACACTTGAATCATGATATGGTGCTGTACTAATCTTTCCTTTTCCTAGCTCGGTACTCATCTTTATTTATGGATGCTGACTCATCTATGCTTCCACCAGATCTTCCTGCCAATAAACTGCAATAAGCATTGGTATCTAGCTGTGATAAATAGCCCTCAAAGAATAATACAGGTGTTGGACTCCATGGGACCAAAAGGTAAAGGAGGTCGTCCAGAGCTCAAAATTTTGGTAAGTTATAACAATTTTTTGAACAGTGCATTGCAATGACTTCACCTATTACACCACACTTTCTAATTTTTCACATTTTAGCTCAAGAACCTACATGATAATTACTACAGCCAGTTGAAGCATACCAAGAGTAACTGGAGCGACTTACAGGTTTTTGAATGGGATATAGTGGAGGAAATAAAACATTCCATGCAGTATGACGGGTAATTACAAAGTTACCTCCTTAAAACATATTATATTATGTCCCTTCAGTTATGTACTTACGATTTCACTATGATTTAGTTCATCCTGCGGGTTATTTCTTCCGAACTTCATGGACAGTTGGACAGGAAGTTGTTTGTCTCCAACTTTTACACAGGTACTTCCTATATCGTTATTTATTATACCTAGATTAATTACTCAAATATCAAATCAAATGGTATGTAATAGTTATTTCCTTCTCCCTACCATGCAGGAGGACATGGAAAATTTCAGGTACAAACTAGCAGCTATGTTGGTCGACCATGAGCTAAATAAAATCGAACGACATCCACCATTATATGATGGAACTAACTTTATGAGCGAAGATAAAGGAGACACAGAAGATGATGATCCAAATGCATGCGTTATGGTCGAATCTAAATAGTTCTATTTAGCCATCATGTCTAGTTCAGCAGACCAAATAGTCAACTGTCGTTATTGTGAAAATCTAGTGATAAATTCAGTTCTATAATAGTTTCGCATCATGCTTTATTCTCAACATTTCTAAAGTATGCTTCCACAATCAATAACAGATCTTAAGCCTCTAACTTGTTCTTTAAACCCTTGGCAAGCACTCAAGTCCTGAGGCCTCCCTCCATTGGCACAAGCAAATTATTCAATTACCATAAAAAAATTTCATCTAGGGAGTATTTAGGGAATTCCAGCTACAATATTTGTCAAAAAGTTTCCAGCCTACACAGAAAGTCAACATCCGACTAAGAAAAATCTACACTTCAGTTTGGCTCCTTAATCTCACGGCAACACAGACTGCAGAGAAAGCAGACAATGCTGGCTCAAATTTACTTCAAAAATCAAGACAAAGAAAATCTGAAACAAATAAACAGGAAATTGCCTAGTAACTGTCATTGCGGCAAGACGCTCCAAACATTCAAATATACAACTGAATAATATGCCCGAGCAGGAAAATCCTATAGGACCACGACTCACATAGCAATCCTCCTTAATTACTTAATCAGTTAGAATCTAGTTTTCTAAATTCATGACAGCGTCAACGTAGCTCGAGTTGTAATCACATGACGTACCTCAGCCTGGGGAACATAGGATCCGGAGGCGTGGCTCGTCATTGATCCTCCTGAAGCTCCAACCCTAGAGAGCGAGTCAACCGCCGCCACACGGGCAGGATTGGATCCGCGGCGAGGAGCTGCGTCGAATGAGTCGAGGAGAAGAGGGGGCTCGAGGGTGAAGGAATCGAGGAAGTATGCGAGCGCCGCGCCGCCTGCTCCTACAAACGCGGATCTCGCGCGCCGCTGCATGCTGCGCGCCGTCGAGGTCCGGACACCGCTTGCTCCTCGACTAGCGGATCCCGCGCCGCCGACCAAAGTCGCCTCGCCGGCGCCATCTCCTCACTCGCAGGTCCCACGCCGCCGACCAAAGTCGCCCCGCCGCCGCCATCTCCTCGACTCGCAGATCCCACGCCGCCGCCGCCGCCGCCTGCGCCGGGCTTGGGCGCCAACTGCGCGGTCTGCGCTCGAAGGTTGAGTTCCACGCCGTCGTCGCCTGCGTCGGGGTCGGGCGCCATCAGCTGCGCCGCCTGCGCTGGGAGGGAGATGTGGTACGAGCTGGTGGCACAGACAGGAATTGGTGGCGCACAAATGATTAACCCTAATTCTAATGAACTCATTTTACATTAATTTGATTAAAACTAATTATTAGGACGATTTTACCCTAATACTGACCAGTAGTTGATGATTTTCGAAACTAGATCTGGACCGTTAGATTAAACTACTGGGAAGTATTTTTCTAAAACTACTTGGAAGTTTTGTGGAC
>JAUNZO010001250.1:0-24072 GCA_031894775.1 Chloris gayana
AAACTTCAAGTAGTTTTAGAAAAATACTTCCCAGTAGTTTAATCTAACGGTCCAGATCTAGTTTCGAAAATCATCAACTACTGGTCAGTATTAGGGTAAAATCGTCCTAATAATTAGTTTTAATCAAATTAATGTAAAATGAGTTCATTAGAATTAGGGTTAATCATTTGTGCGCCACCAATTCCTGTCTGTGCCACCAGCTCGTACCACATCTCCCTCCCAGCGCAGGCGGCGCAGCTGATGGCGCCCGACCCCGACGCAGGCGACGACGGCGTGGAACTCAACCTTCGAGCGCAGACCGCGCAGTTGGCGCCCAAGCCCGGCGCAGGCGGCGGCGGCGGCGGCGTGGGATCTGCGAGTCGAGGAGATGGCGGCGGCGGGGCGACTTTGGTCGGCGGCGTGGGACCTGCGAGTGAGGAGATGGCGCCGGCGAGGCGACTTTGGTCGGCGGCGCGGGATCCGCTAGTCGAGGAGCAGCGGTGTCCGGACCTCGACGGCGCGCAGCATGCAGCGGCGCGCGAGATCCGCGTTTGTAGGAGCAGGCGGCGCGGCGCTCGCATACTTCCTCGATTCCTTCACCCTCGAGCCCCCTCTTCTCCTCGACTCATTCGACGCAGCTCCTCGCCGCGGATCCAATCCTGCCCGTGTGGCGGCGGTTGACTCGCTCTCTAGGGTTGGAGCTTCAGGAGGATCAATGACGAGCCACGCCTCTCGGATCCTATGTTCCCCAGGCTGAGGTACGTCATGTGATTACAACTCGAGCTACGTTGACGCTGTCATGAATTTAGAAAACTAGATTCTAACTGATTAAGTAATTAAGGAGGATTGCTATGTGAGTCGTGGTCCTATAGGATTTTCCTGCTCAGTGCATATTATTCAGTTGTATATTTGAATGTTTGGAGCGTCTTGCCGCAATGACAGTTACTAGGCAATTTCCTGTTTATTTGTTTCAGATTTTCTTTGTCTTGATTTTTGAAGTAAATTTGAGCCAGCATTGTCCGCTTTCTCTGCAGTCTGTGTTGCCGTGAGATTAAGGAGCCAAACTGAAGTGTAGATTTTTCTTAGTCAGATGTTGACTTTCTGTGTAGGCTGGAAACTTTTTGACAAATATTGTAGCTGGAATTCCCTAAATACTCCCTAGATGAAATTTTTTTATGGTAATTGAATAATTTGCTTGTGCCAATGGAGGGAGGCCTCAGGACTTGAGTGCTTGCCAAGGGTTTAAAGAACAAGTTAGAGGCTTAAGATCTGTTATTGATTGTGGAAGCATACTTTAGAAATGTTGAGAATAAAGCATGATGCGAAACTATTATAGAACTGAATTTATCACTAGATTTTCACAATAACGACAGTTGACTATTTGGTCTGCTGAACTAGACATGATGGCTAAATAGAACTATTTAGATTTGACCATAACGCATGCATTTGGATCATCATCTTCTGTGTCTCCTTTATCTTCGCTCATAAAGTTAGTTCCATCATGTAATGGTGGATGTCGTTCGATTTTATTTAGCTCATGGTCGACCAACATAGCTGCTAGTTTGTACCTGAAATTTTCCATGTCCTCCTGCATGGTAGGGAGAAGGAAATAACTATTACATACCATTTGATTTGATATTTGAGTAATTAATCTAGGTATAATAAATAATGATATAGGAAGTACCTGTGTAAAAGTTGGAGACAAACAACTTCCTGTCCAACTGTCCATAAAGTTCGGAAGAAATAACCCGCAGGATGAACTAAATCATAGTGAAATCGTAAGTACATAACTGAAGGGACATAATATAATATGTTTTAAGGAGGTAACTTTGTAATTACCCGTCATACTGCATGGAATGTTTTATTTCCTCCACTATATCCCATTCAAAAACCTGTAAGTCGCTCCAGTTACTCTTGGTATGCTTCAACTGGCTGTAGTAATTATCATGTAGGTTCTTGAGCTAAAATGTGAAAAATTAGAAAGTGTGGTGTAATAGGTGAAGTCATTGCAATGCACTGTTCAAAAAATTGTTATAACTTACCAAAATTTTGAGCTCTGGACGACCTCCTTTACCTTTTGGTCCCATGGAGTCCAGCACCTGTATTATTCTTTGAGGGCTATTTATCACAGCTAGATACCAATGCTTATTGCAGTTTATTGGCAGGAAGATCTGGTGGAAGCATAGATGAGTCAGCATCCATAAATAAAGATGAGTACCGAGCTAGGAAAAGGAAAGGTTAGTACAGCACCATATCATGATTCAAGTGTTGTGTTGCTTGTTTTTTCATCCATGAAGTTTGTTTCGAACTTTTGTATGCATGATCTGTAAAAAATGTGTTCTCTATTAGAACAGATCCTCCATCCCTTTGACAGCCCTCCTTCTTGTCTCGTAGGCAGTGAATGTATGCATTTATAATCTGCAGTTTGAAATTAAGAGCAGCAATGCAGCTGACTTAAATGAATGTTCCATTATATCATAACATTTCTAAGGATGCATTTTACCTCTGTGTTCAGCCAGCCGTCTTTTTGTAGCAGAGTCAGCATTATCATTTCCTTTGTTACTTGGCTGACACCAATATTGACCAAAATTTTGCTTGACTCTGAAGACTCTATGTACTTTAGAGTTTGTTTTTCTTGTTCGGTGCACTTGTAGCCTGCATTGTCATGAAAGAATATTTAACAATTGCATATGAATGTAAGTATGGCAAAGAAAAAGAAACCATTCATGCATACATTGAGAAGGAACTGGTGCTGCCCGTTGCCTTTTTGTTTTAGTTTCGTATTCAAACTCTGCATTCTTGTCTTTTATATGTTTGGTCTGCCTCTTGGTCCTCCTTGGTATTGTGTCCTTGGACCCCTTTAGGGGTGAACTCCGTATCGCTCCGCTATTGCCTTTAGTTGTTTGTGGCTTTCCTCTATGACTCTCCTTCGCATCGTTGGAGTTCATGCCATGTGTCTCCACTCTGTTATCTTCATCTTTGTTTTCTAGCTTCCTTTTCTGATGTTTCTTTTAGATGAACAGTAGTGTTAGAAACGAGATATGGAGAAATAAAAATAATTTTGAGAAAGTTTGGGTACCTTTTTCCCAATTTCCTCTTCATATTTGTTTAGTCCGCTCGATTCCTGTTTAATACCCGATTCATTGTATCCGAATGTGTCATTGTCCTGCAGGTTGTCATGGAATGATTTATATTTTGTGCTTGCCCGCTACAAGAATGGAAGGATCTCGTTACAGATATGATATATGTGTCGCAAAGGTTTGCACCGATCTTTTGAAACTTGAAGGGATTACCCGGATATTTTCTAATTTCTCGCTAATGTTGTACATCCAGTCCTGTATAGATGTTTGCATTGCATCCAAAGTTATCTTTTGATCCTCTATAGATGATGTGGCGGCTGGGGTGTTTGGGGCGCTTGGGCGATCGGAGCGGGGAGCGAAGGAGCAATTGAGCTTGTGCGTTGGAACGGATTGGATAACGAGCCAAGGGAGTGCTGTTCTTGTCGCCGCGGCGAGGAGGGTCCTTCGCCACGGTGACCGAAGAACAGTAACACCCGTCAATGGGGATTCTATTACTCTTCGATGATTACAACCGATAACCTAAGGCTGCCTTTATAGAACAGGCGCCCCTACTAGATAAACTCAAACAAACTCTAACAAACCGAACAAACTAACAAATCCCCTATTTATTTAAACTGATCCCGATGCCGCAATCCTAGCCACTTTCGCCAACCTCCTCCGACTTGGCCGCACGGCGCTTGTAAGTGCGCCCAACAAAGGCGTCCACAACAATAGACTTGTTCCGAGCCCGAACTGCCATCCGAATGTTTTGTAGTCCATGTTGTAGTGCCTGCATAACATTGAAACATTACGACCCTGCCTGTTTTCTTAGTGTGATGGTGACTGAAAATATGTAGTTGTACTTTTACCTTGATGTCGGGTCCCTCGACATTACAGCTCTGGTTTTGTTGCGGGAATGTGTTGGGAGTTGCAGCTGATTTAGAATTGTTAGATATTTCTTTAGGGTCTGCAGCTGGTGATGACATGGACAGCTCTGTTGTCTCCCTTATCGCAGTTACCTATGAAAAATAAACATAACAATTAGACTACCACAAAATCATCTAACACATTAGGTTGTAGGTTGTGTAAGCCTAGCACCCTTCCTATGCCAAAAGAGGATGCATTGTGACGTTTTTCCACTCGCATATGGTCCCAGCATCG
Organism: Chloris gayana; assembly: GCA_031894775.1. Classification (NCBI taxonomy): domain Eukaryota; kingdom Viridiplantae; phylum Streptophyta; class Magnoliopsida; order Poales; family Poaceae; genus Chloris; species Chloris gayana. The sequence continues at coordinate 4,200 of JAUNZO010001250.1, forward strand.
CATCAGCGGCCTTTCACGTCCAGCATGATATAATGTGCCATCTATATAAGTAATGGAGACCTTCTCCCAATACCAAATCTGCATGAAGGAAGGCAATTTAGTAGTGTTCTGAAATAGGAAGTCAAGTAAACATAGGTTAACAAGCTACCTGTAATAGGGCGAGGTTTCCTGCAAGATTTCTCGCACCTTCTTTTGATCTGAACTTCGTATCATTTCAATCATGTGATTTCGAACTAGGCTAGTCCAATTGAACTTTTTTATTTGTTTGACATCTACAAGGAGTGATAGGTAATCTGACTTGACATAATCTTGTGTCGTCGGGCACAAGTAGAAACCGATGGTATATAGCAAAAAATCCGGATGAAATCATCATCGGAGGCATTGCTGATTGTGAAATAATCCTTCAAACTACTCGAGGGAATACACGTTGCACCTTTCCACTTGTAGTTTGCGAACAGTTCGGGAACCTCTATGGCTGGTGGTCCATGTAGCTCGTCCCCGTGTGACGGTAATCCAAGAATATGTTTGACATCATCTAAAGTCATTTGTACCCTGGTTCTACCAATGACAAACTCCCCGGTTACTGTATTAAAACTTTTAGCAATTTCAACGCACAATAGCCGTTTGATCTCTATAGATTTGTATTTTAGAACTGCACCAAATTCAACTTTTTCTATGGCATCCCTCTGCTCCTTAGTGAGTGCAGATATTATACTTGCAAGTTGTGCCGGTTTACATCTACATGTTGCCTGCATTACATGAACAAGCATTAGCCCCATTAATGTAGTTAATCTAATGCATTCATACTGTTAACAACTGCAATATTTTTTTCTCTTCATATTTATATCTAAGTATCTATCTAACAAACTAGGTTTGTGCAGTGACGGTAGGATGAACAATTGAAAGCATCAGGAACCGTGCATCTACATATAACCGAGATGTGAAAAAACATACTACCAACAAGTGATGGATGGACCGGCAAGGATATTTTTCTATTGATGAATACATGTAATTTAGACTTATAGAGGACAAGATTTGGGGAAAAAATACGTACCATTGTTGTTGAAGTAGATGTTTTTTGCACCTTTTGTTGCGGATGATAGTTCAGCAACTCGTCTCCCATGATGTTCGGATCGGTTGCCCGGCTTCCGGATGTATGTATCCTAAAAGTTTAGCAAGTCTTCTTTTTATATAGATTAGGATAGAGTCAATCATGTGTGCGTTAAGAGTTATGGTGGCTCACGTTACAAAAATCGTCTCGGTTTACGATGAGGAATAGAAAAATTCATCTCGAGTTATTGTTTTATAGAAAAACTGTTAATACAAGGAAAAAAAAGTGTTCTCACGTTGTGGCTGGAAAAAGGAAAACCCACGCACGCTACATTAAGAGTCATTAGATATTACGTATAGTCCTTTTTTTCGAAAAAAATATTACAAGAAAAAGAAGTGTTCACCCGAGGAATCGAACTAGGAACTCAATGTACACGACAAATTGACTTTCCAATAAGCTACAACCTAATTCAATATAAACGTGAATTAACTTTATTTTATTCAACCGTGTCGTATTTAGCTAGCCTCGAGAGAAAGAACACACGGATAGTTATCATTTCTCGTTTTAATCTAGAATAAAAACTTGTAACTTGTAATCTGATGTCATATGAAGTCCAAATTTGATGAATTTTTTTTCTATTTTTAAATAAAACCAAGATCTATCATTTGAGGTTGTTTAATCATATATTAATTGTTATTTATTATCTTATTTTTATATATACATTTTCTTTTTACACATATTTATACTAACAAACTAGGTTTGTGCAGTGACGGTAGGAGGAACAATTGAAAGCATCATGAACCGTGGCTAGATTAAGATAATGTTCAATGATTCAAGTAGGAATTCATAATGTTAAATATTTTGGCACATAGACTAGAATCCTATTAGTGCATTTATCATTTCATGTGTATGGAACATGAGTTTTCAATGTACACATATTTGAGGAAGTTACAACATAGCAATCGATTCTACTTGATCCAAATTGAATACTGGATTTTGAGAATCCATACCATAGTTCTATCCTCAAATGAGGCTTTGTTTTGGCGGTAGTGGCCCAAAGGGAAGGGAAGCTACCAACAGAGATGAGGTAGCGTTTCCTTATTCTTTTATTAATTTGAATTGATTCGAGAACTTAAAACTTCTAAAGGGCCCATAAGTCCTTCTTCAATCTTAGATTGTAAAAGGACTTTGCCAAGAAATATCAATATACTTCGTACATCTTATGCTACCTACATACACTAAAGTAAAGGTTATTGATTCTGTCGAGAATCAGATTGAATAGGCTAATTAATCTAAACATTTCCAAGAAAATATGGGACAAAAACCTTTCATGTTTTTTATCCTGAATAAAATCAAAATTTATTTGAAAAAAATTATTTGTATTGTATTTAGACCTGCTGAAAAAATTGAAATTAAAATCTAAATTGCATTTGGGCTCGTTTTCTCTTATGCAGCCTGTAACAAAATATGAGGCCGAGGCCGGATATAGCCCACAACATAGACCTGTACTAACGGGTCCGACTAGAACCTGCAGTCACCGGCAGCGCATCTCTCCCGTCGCCTCCCCTCACGTCACCGGCGGCGCATCTCTCCCGTCGCCTCCCTGTGTAAAATGTTTTGTTAGCCTACGGCCATTCCAATGCTCAATATATTTGAGCATGAAGAGGGCACATGAAGTATTATCCTGTTGCTGTGGTAGCCCAAGTATTATATTCAATTTCCATGAAGTAATATCCAAATCAGGCTAGTCGACATTGTAATCGTTAGCATGCTTCAAGTAACACTCCAAGCCTGTGACCTTTATTTTTAGATCATGTATTCAGCATACTAGTCAGCAACATATTCTGATTTAGAACAGTACAACATATCGGAACTCACCAGTTGATGTACTCCATTTAACATTTGACCCTCGACTTCTGATCCTTCATCTGGTACTTTTGAATTCAATATCTGTATATCACGCCTTGTTGCATTAACCACTACTAGTATCCAGTGAAAGTTCATGCAAAGTGGGAAGAAAATCTGCAGCCAAAGTTACAGAAATTAACTAACAAATTTGAAACTTGTACCATGCAGATTTTGTATTTCTGATATTGTTTAAATTCAGCAGTACTTACCATCTTGTGTTTCAAATATTGTTTTGCAGTACTGCACATTTCATATCTTCCTACAATATCGGAGTCTTTTGTTTCATTCTTTCCTTCAAAAAATAGAGCACCAGTCATTGTGCTGATCTCCAAAAAAATGTTGCCATCTATCCTTGTTTGCTGACGAATTTTTTCTTGCATATCACTAATGCGTGCATCCACAATCTGAAAGTAAAGAAAGTTATATATAGTGTTGAATTTGCAGGATTTGTAAAGCAACAAATAATAACATAAAATGAGCATGGAACCTTCTCATCAAGACACTTATCATACTCCGTATAGCCATCAATTAACGCCTCCATGTGCACCTTCATTAAAACCGAACTCTTAATTTTTACTATTATGTCATACTCTGTGTAGCCATCAATCTTGGATACCAAATCATGTTCATCATCAAAACACTTGAACTCTGCATGTGTATTATATATATATATGACATTCATGGTTGAAATATAATTATAATATCTAGCTGGAAGAATATGTGACTTAGCAAAAACTACCTTGACTGATGTGATGTTCATTGGGATTACGGCGTCTTCGCTTTGCTACATGTTCACCAGGCTTAGTGTCAAATTTATACCAAGGACTATCTTTCTCACAAACGGCCTCGGGTGATGCACCTGCTATGGTTCTAGTGTATGTCAATGCTGTTGACTCCTGTCTTGGCCTTTTATTTGCCTTACTAACCTGAATTACATGCCACAATGTTCCGTTACATGATAAAAAATGAACGGCAGGACATTAATTAAATAATTGATAGGAACCAATGCATACCTCGTATAAATTCTTGCTAGATATTATTTTTTCAATACTGATAAGTCTGTTGTTAGTTTCTTCCAGTTGTGCAAGAACTTTTTCATGTCCCTTTTTCATCTTCAAATAGTGCCTTTGTTCATCATACCTGAGTAAGTTGATTTCTGTCCTTAATCCGAAGTATGATGAGAAGACCTACAGATAGCAGCAATAAATAATGCACAATCAGTTGACACCACTTTTATTGAGTAGTACAAAATATACATATACCTTGACTTTTTCATATTTGGGAGGGTACTCCAGCAGTCCCACGGGGAGCTCCACCTCATAGTCATCATCGCTCTGTCCAGAATCAGCATGCAGACCATCGGAGATCTGTTCAGAATCATCTGTATTAATGTTTCCTTTTTCTTGAACGAGTACAGAGCTCTCCAATTCAATCTGCATGTATCGTACATTAGTTTACTAGCAAATCTTATGCATATTGGATATAGCAGAACCATGCAACTTACATGATGATTTTTGCTTGGTGCAGGAGTAAGGGGTTCGAACCCAGACTTTTCTTTCGGCGATGAAGGTACTCGGACGTTGGCCTGAACAGCCGACGACTTCTTCGGTTGCTCCGTCGAATTGTTCATCGTCATGAAGCTATTTTTGTTCTTGTGCAATGGGACATCGACCGGCGGCTGGCTACTCTGTTTTTCTTATGCAATAGGACATCGGTCGACGGCTGGTATATATAATAATATAATTACTTGGATCCGTTGCTTTCGCGTAAGCCACCAGGACTTAATTAGTATGGATCACGTCACGTAATAAAGTACTAACACATGGACTCCTTTCACGTAAGCACATGGATATGGACACAAGAAATCAACATTTAAATAATTGCATGCTTGAGATAAACATAGACAGCTCGGACTACACATACACCGGTTCAATCTGTTTATTCTCCGAAAGGAAATCACTTATCTTTTTCCAAGCACGCGCATGAATCGACCATCAATTGAAAAATCTTTAAAATAACGAAAAAATACAGCCTATATATTCGGAATGGGTTCAAGCATATGCAGAAGTTTTGAAATCACGTTGCCACTAAAACCATTAATTGTTGTCGTAGACAGGACTAATACTTCGGAACATGCCGTCTCTCAAGAACCATAAAAGAAACACAAAAAACCATAAAGGTAAATCATCTATAGAGTTTACCATCAGTCAAACTTTATTACAATACATAAAATAGGAAACCAGCATCCTCCCATGAAACAAAAAGAAAACTCATGTCCATTGCGACTTCTCATAAAGCATGAAGCCAACTGGAACAAGAGCAAAAATTCATGTCCATTGCGTCTTCTCTTTAAGCATGTAGTCAACACCAAATTAACGTTGCAGTCAACCTGACTCAACTGAAATAAAAAAGTGGGATGAATCAATAACATTATATTAGTCAGCAAACAATAGCAAAGCTAAATACGCTTTCAATATCTAAAGTTTCATTACCTAAATGAAATTGCAGTCAAGGTCAATCCCTCAGGATTCTTTCCTTTTGCATTCTTTCTCGAAAACTTCTAAGTCTTCTGTTTGTTCGACGAGCACCTTTTGAAATTTTCTTATTTGGATTCAAGACTCTCAAGCCATTAGAGAGGCGGTGTGCCCCTGAAAAGTCTGCAGGTAAAGGCCCAAAGAGCGTCCCCTCATTACCCCTGCTCTTCCTCATCTTCTCTCGTCTATAATAGCATCAAAGAATTCCATAACCCGCTCCGTCTCCTCTGGTGACCTGGAAGCCTTAAATAAAGCAAGATGTCCCCTGTTACGAAGGCCACGGAAACGACCCATTTGTTCGGACCAAATGAAATTATTGGTAACTCTGTCAACCGGGAACGCATTATTAGCATGCAGGGTCCACCTAACCATGATACAACAAGGAGGGATGGTGTCCAAACGGAGAGATCTCAGTGCAGCAAAAATATGACCACATGGAATGCCTTCACACTCAAGCATTCTACAACGACAACTAGCATTTACCATGGTCGATCCGTTGTAGGTACACAACACATGGAACAAGGGTGCACCACGATGTCTAGATAAAACTTTGAACCTCTTGCAATCATTCTCACCCAGCGACACCTCTCGTTACTTCCAACTCGGATAGCCTCTCAATCTGCACCTTGACCTTGTCAAACATCTCCGGTGTGTAAATACGAGCAGCCTTCTGCGTAAATAGGTCCTCGTGTATAGCGGTGAAGGGGACCCCTGCCAAAGCTTTACCATTAAGTTCGACTTGTGTCCTACGGATGCGTGACAAACATGACTCATAATGCTTCACTAAATCAATAAGGTACATGAGACGGTCCGGATGATTGTGAAGGGTCGAGTTCAGGCTCTCACTCCGCTGGTTGCTCCGCATCCCCAAAAACTTTTTATCTTTAGTGTATGCCGCTGACCACTTGAATCTAAGATCATACATCATCCAGATCCATTTGTCATCATCCTGGATTTGATGAGCCTCCAAAAACTGCATCCAACGGATCTCAAATTCATCAATTTCCATTGGCTGGTAGATGAACTTTCCGAAGTCCTTCAGCTTGTCACGGCGAAGGTGTATGAGCATTCTTTGCTCTATGTGCCAATTGCACAACCGGTGATCTGCCCTCGGCATAACCCTCTCTATTGCTTTAGCCATAGAAGCATCCCCATCTGTGATCAATGAATCTGGATACTTGTCATCCATGGCTTCCAAAAAGCTTTAAGCAACCACGTGTAAGATTCAACGAGTCTCATCCGAAATGATGCCACATCCAAATATTGTCGTGCTGCGATGGTGATCAACACCTACAAAAGGGACAAATGGGAGATTGTACCGGTTTACCCGATATGTACTTGTCGAATACAACAACATCTCCAAATGTAGCATAATCAAGTCGTGATTGTGTATCCGACCAGAATAGGTTCTGAAGGTGCCCTTCTCTATCCACACTATATGTGAAGAAAAATTCTGAATCTTCATCTTTCTTTGACCGCAAATATCTCGGAACATACTCTGCATCATTGCCTTGGACTTTTTCCTTCTTACTGCCTCGCGAAAAAATTGTACAAGTCCTGCATTATGAAGTCATCAAGACCACCATGGTTCATCTCCATGACATCCATGATCCGACATGTACGGAGGCCTCCCAATCCCAGCCCAATAGCCTCACATTTCTGAGCATCATTTAGGCCACGATGTGACCTCGGTAAATACGTATGCTCGGGTTTTGCAAGAAAATGGCTGTGACCATCCACAAAATTCTTCACGTACCATGTACCGTTGTGTTCACATAGCTGGATTTCAAGCTTAGCCAAGCAGCCACACCGGGTCAATTTATGTCGCTTCCTCTCTTTACCTCCCTTCCTCTTTTTACCGGATTTCCCAAACCACTTGGCCCTTCTGTAACCTTCACATGAACAGCAGAATTTCCTCCATAACACCCGCTTCGTGAGTCTGTCACGGCTCGTAGCTTGTTTTCTCGACACTCGAATCCTTTCGAACGTGCATACGAATTGTAGAAAGCAAAGAACTGCTTATCACTCTTGAATGTCTGATTGACAACTTCATTGTATTCCTGCAAGCTAACATATCCCTTTTCACTATCCATACTGCAGAACTGCAATTGGAAACAAAAAGAAAAGTCAGGACCAGTGCATATTGTTATATCCGAGACCGATGCGCCGTCGTGCAAAAGGATTGGGATGTGCCGTCCTGCAAAGGGTTTGGGATGCGCCGTCCTGCATCCTGGATGCTGCTGCCATGGGCCTTTTCCCCTTCCAGCCTTTTGGGCCGTACTAAATACTAGGCTGGCCCAATAAACATTATTATCTGGAAAATAACGAAAATTCTTAACTAATTGTTCTATTACCATCCTACCCTCAAAATACTTGGCAGTATTTTCCTAAAAATACTGGGAAGTTTTGTGGACCGAAAAACTCCTCTTCTTTAAATGATTGATAGTGTTAAACCCATGCTCTTTTTCGGCCATATTCGCGATCTCGTTTGTAACGGTGTAAAGAGCCTTGTAGCACGATCTCATGTATGCAGGGAGTGAATCAGCAGCTGCCATATCCCACCTGCAAATTGCATTTCAAGGCCATGTCAGTATAAACCAAACTTGCAAAATGTGTATTAATAATATGAAGGTTGTGTATTTTTGCGAAGCGGGAATACGTTTCCATTTTTCTGAAAAAAAACGAGCTTGTGATTTATGAACTCTTGTTCTTATTCACTACAAAAATACATAATCCAAGCAGCTTACACTTTGATTGCGTCAGTGAAGTGAGACAGCTCCTCCGGTGTGCCAACAAGATCAAAGATGTCATCCACAACATAGACAAAGGAGATTATCTTTGTGATCTCGACCCTGTATCGTGAGAAGGAGGATCCTCGGAGGATGGTCACAGCCCACATGTACCATTTCAGCGCCTGGTCCCGGATTACCGGTATTTCATGAGCCAGTCCTAGGTCCACCCACCATCTGTGTGCATCACATGAATAATTATATGGCATCCATCTTCTCACAACTAAAATCCGTACAAAGTAAATAAATTACCACTATTATTCAGACGTGCTCATTGAACATATATATACTTTTATGTAAACTAAATCCGAAACGTTGCACATGTCAACTCGCCTATACGTATAGAAAATTAGGTATGTATATACCTTTTAACCTCTTGCATTTCAATTTGATGCATCTGCTTGTTGAGCTTGAACTCTGCAATTGCTAGTTCCTCCATTGCAGTGTTGCTCCTATTGGGCAGACATTGCAGGTAGCTGAGGTGGTGTCTGGCCTTGTATTGCATCAGGCTGAGGTGGTAGGGGTGGTCCAGGGACTGCCTCACATATCGTGCAAGGCTTGGCTCTAGGTACCTTATGGCAGATGTAAGGTGCTTGGTTGAGAACTCCTTTGCCTTGTGGAGTGATGGCTCCTCTCCAATGTTCAATTGTGACATGTCATGCAAGCTCAAGAGTCCTCTAATATTATGGCTGAGGGCAGGATTGAACTCGCCGGCACCATCGGTGAACTTCTGGAGAATGTCATCTGCACCACCAAATGAACATTTAAATTTTATACTTAGCCGTCCATACCTTTTTCGTACTTTGAAATAAATGACTATGTGTATTGAGACTAGAAAATCGGTTATATATACTGACCGGCTGAAACATCATGCCCGGCCTCTCTCATGAGCCTGAAGGCAAGTGTTGCATCGAATAGATCGTCGCTGTGGACGAGACGCATGCAGGCGCCCATGGCGCTCTTGATCTCTTCCTGGAAGTAATGGTCGATGCAAAGGCGCTTGAGGTTGTCTACAGTAACCATCATCTCCCGGCCGTTCTTCTGACATTGATGAAGAATCGTTTGTACGTTTGTCAGGCCATCCTGGTATATCAATCGATTTCATGGAGAGAAAAGAATAATTAGTGCAGCTCCATCTACATATATATGCCGGCCTGCTGCAGCTATATTATTATCATCATGCGTGCAGTTAGTATAAGCCCAGAATTAAACAATTAATTAACCTACCTGGAGGTCCATGTCGTCATCGGGCACAAGGGTTTTGGACGCTGCCACCGAAGGGCGGACGGAGCTGCCGAGGTGGCCTCGCCTGCCGTTTCCTACTGCCGGCGATGCCGAAAGGGGAAGAGTCTCGACAGAGGAGACGGAGAAGATGCGTGCAGGTGCAGCAGCCATTGTTGCTCTGTGCGTTCTCTGCTAGCTAATATAACTAGAAACGGAAACACCTTGAATTAATCAGAAAGAGATGTTTCTGTATAGTGTAATTGCTGCATGTGCAGTTCTTGCTTATGTATCCCCGTATGCATGCCTGGCCTCCAATTTATAGGAAGAGAAGGGCGTATTCTGGCAGCATGAAGAGCACAGTTCCTCCAATTAATCATGTTGCTTTTCTTAAAAGACGACCTTGTATTTGTGTTCCTAGTGTGAGTATTATGCATATTCAAGGTCCACGAGAAAAACACGGCAGGATGTAACGTCGTCATCCGATGGGCCCTCAATGTTCGTAATATGTTTATAGTATCGACCCGGTTGGTCGTTTAGCTTGATAATTGCACCCCAAGGGCACTTTTAGAGATGTTGTACCTCTATGCAAGAGTTAAAAATATATTTTTCGACATGCAAAAACTTTACGCATGTGTCAATTTTACAGGAAAAAAGAGGTGAGGCAAAGTATGGTGCTGCTTAGTTGGTATCCACACGCCAAAGATGCCGGAAACATTTGGCTTGAGAGTAGTAAGCTTTAGTATGCCACGTGAAAACAACACAACTTAATGCTTTTACTTGCCACCATGTATGCGGCGTGGATCCTCGGAGCCACAAACTGTAGCTTCGGTACGACGAGAAAATATCATGTCATAGAAAATGTGAATTTAATATCAGGAGCTTCGCATCTCTAGTCATATATAGTACTCCCTCTGTTCTAATATGTTTGGTATTATAGCTCCGGTCACGGAGATTAAGAAAAGAAGGAATAAAGTAGGTACGTAGAAATTGAGGAGGAAAGAGATAGAGATAGAGGTGTATTGGGAAGAGAAAGGTATCTCGAGAAGTGAGAATGCCAAACATTTTGGGATAAATGGATAAACCTAGAATGTCAAATATTCCGAGACTGAGGGAGTATTATAGGAATGTGAATTTTAATTTGTGACCACACATCACTCCCGAAGAGATACGACGAGAAAATATCGTGTGCCACGCATGCCATGTGTGGCATGCCTGCGTTTATGCGTGTAGCAGCTCATCATGGCTGTGGATTCCTGTGAAAGACATCGGGGAGCAGACGTCCTCGACCTTGTCCTCCTCTTGGCACTTACTATGATGTCCAACAGGTCATAATCACTCATGAGAAGATATTTCATTGTCAGTAAGAACAAGTGAGCTAATTTCTATTTTCACAAGAAGTATTGATGTTTCATAAGTTTTCTTATTAGTTATGGCTCGAATATGTGCTTCCCTTTTTTATTACAGACTGAAGTTATTTTATTGAAGGTCCAGACTGAAGTTATTACCGGTGTTTTGGTTAAGAAGATAATAAAATGCAGATTGGCGTGCAGCTAAACATTAGATTGACTGTAACAACAGTCAGTACATGTAGTCCACATATATATATATATATATATATATATATATATATATATATATATATATATATATATATATATATATATAGTAGCAGCGTTAAATCACACCCAGGTGTGTTTTATTATATCACACCCGCACCTATTTTGTGAGGCCGCGCATGTAGGCGCCTGCGCCCGAATGCCGAACCTGGGCCGTCCCACCGTCTGTTTTTTTTCTCCGGTTCGTTGCTCCCGGTTTTTCTGTCCGCATGCCACCAGCCCTATAATCGCGGATCGATTGTTTTTGACAAACCTGCAGGCGGAGCGTGATGTTCGTTGCACTGACTGCCCACGTGAAGATGGCCAGCTCCACATTTTTTTAATGGCCAAAATTGATGTGATCGCAAATGAATAATTGCCAAACCATAAAATATGGCTTCCTGCGTCCTTGTGGCAGATTAAGTAGATGGTCTATGGCTTAAGTTTCAGCGTACAATAGCATATGCTTGCAAAAGTTATCCACCAAAAGCATAAATACTGAAAAAATTAATGTGATATTTTTACGATGCAACTAAGATAATACATAAATAAAAGAAGTAATGTTTCCTCGACCGAAAATTAATAATGTTTATGGCTACATAAAAAAGGGTTCTGTGGACTAGAAAAACCTCAACTCTTTGCCGCTAGATTGCCAGATTAGTCTGATAGCAAATATTCTTGCGTTGAATCATATAAATGTGAAACTATTTGCTACTATAATAGCCTCATAGTAAACATTAGTTTCCATATAGTAATGACGTGGTTTTCAGCTCAAACTCTACTTATTCTTGCAATTTGTCAACCTAAAGATCAATCTGGCAAACCATAAACACTTGACACTTTGCTAATCTGATAGCAAATATCATTATCTGATCGTAACAACCTAGAATATTTGCTACCACATTGAACTGATAGCAAATATTGTTGCGTGACCATAAAAACCTTTTAATATTTGCTACAAGGTTATACTGAGTAAATATTTAGGTGCCATGTGCTAACGAGACATTTTTATCGGGCATTCCATTTAATCTTGTGATTTATCAATCTCGGATGACGGTAGTGAACCACAAAACCTCAACTGTTCGCTAATAAATTAGGCTGATAGCACATATTGTTGTGTATGATATGAAGAAATTTTGCAAAAGAACGTAAAATATTTTCCCTGAAAGTATAACCTAACCCATTAATTATAATCGTGCTAGACAACATTTATATTTATAGACACAAATAAATTACATGTCCCATGACAAATAATAATATGTTATTTAGTTATGTTCTCATGGATAATGCAGTCGAGACCAAGTAAATATTCCATTGATCTTGATCGTAAAATTAACCCACATTTTGTGAGCTCAATGTGCATATAAGTTTATCGCAGAAGACAGTTATCAGTATCAAGAATGATGCGCTATCAAATGAAACCAAGTATATATTCCATTTATCTCAGTCGTGTAACGTCCTGTTTAGAAAAATTGAAAATGGTTGATGCTTATAAGAAAGTGCCGGCCGAGGACGGGACAAGTTGGGATAAATCAACAGCAAAATGATCATCACGTATGGGTCCTGGAGCCTACGCCATTCCCAGGGAGGATGTGGAACCGGTTGCCACTGCTGAGATGGTGGAAAGACTGCAAAAAAAATCATTTCCTGTAACTGAAGAATAATATGGATCTTTTATTATCACAATTCATAACCTTTGATAGTAAACAATTGCCCAGTATAAAAAAATCAACGAGAAACTTCCGCAAATGGTCAAATCAGTAATAATCAATTGCATCACCCGTTTAGTGTTGAGTCCAGCATCATCCGAATGGAAGAGTCACATATACTACCTCCCGGTTAGTACCTCCGCGTAGGAGCGGCCTCCTCAAATTGGATGAATCAACATTAACTTAAAAATACGCCATAGGATCAGTGGAAAAGGGAATGACATTACAGATAAAAAATAAAAAAGGGCACAAAAAATTATGATCCACCTACGTACGTTGCCAAAGCTCCTTCCGGCAGGACGCACCCGCAGGTAAGATGATACGAGAACACGTTCGTTTTGGATTCGCGTCGTCCGCCCCGAGATCCGTGAACACTGAAGCCTTTGCTGCCTGGGATACCTCTCCGATCAGGATTCTAGATGCACAAGGAAGAAGCGAAGGCTCGTGACTGGGAAAAGGAGAATAAATTATTAGATGCAGCTTTGTTTAATTACAAATACATCAATGCATCAATGCATCGATATGGACATGATCATCAAACTGTAACCGGAAGAATGAGCCTCTTCCGTGACCACCTGCAGCCTGAGGTTTTTTGGCACCTTCATTTCAACAAGTGATTCCTTGTCCATCTGAAGATATACAAACATGTTTGCTATGTAAAATTAAGGATATACATGCATCGATGTTTTCTAAAATAGAAGATTGTTTTCTAAAATAGAAGATATACAGACTGACCTTTCACGAGACTGCGGATAATAGGAGCACAACTGTCGTCCGCCGTCCGCCGTCCAGGATCGGAGGATCAAACAATCTGCGCCGCCGTCGAGACGATCGAGAAAGGAGCCGCAACAATAAAGAAACATGGAATGTAAACAGGTATTCCGGGTAAATCGTGACTGTTATTTATGGTATACCATAATCATGCTGTCCCGGGGGACAGGTCATCAAATAATCTTAATTATGATTTATTGCGAGAATTCTACATGGAAAACCGCATTAACTAGACTTGGTTTTTTGTTGGTTGTTTTTTTTTACCTAGAGGGGTTCAATGGCTGGTTTGGTTTGGGTGGGGTGTGGAATATTAAATCACAACCAGGGTGTGATATAGTACAACTATATATATATATATATATATATATATATATATATATATAGGGTAATTACATTTTACTCTCGGGTGTAGTTACTCCCATGTTTGAAAAACCACCTTAGGTATGTGTACATACCCATTTATCAATTCGAGTATGTGTACATACCTAAAATAAGAATTTATAAAGTGATAACCATGAAAATTTTTGAGTGGAACTCATATATTTTTGCACCTTGTGATATATCTTCTTTCTATATAGAGAAAGGAGTATGTCCATATACTTAATGTATCCTCATATAAAATCATGAGTATGTGCACATACCATTTTTAAAAATCAAGTACGTGTACATACTTTTTTTAGAGACCCCAAGTATGAAGAGATACCCTTTAATTTGTGAGATACAAACATGGGAGTAACTACACCCGGGAGTAGGAAAAATGCTTCCTCTATATATATATATATATATATATATATATATATATATATATATATATATATATATATATATATATATATATATATATATATATATATATATATATATATAGTGAATATATATTATATAGCTGGCTATAGAATTATTTATTCCATAGCCAGGTCTAAACCTGCGAGCGGCCCACCGCACCGACCCATCCGGACTGGACCAACAAGCCATCCGGACTGGACCAACAAGCCGAGATCCAAACTCCTCCCGCACCGTCCCGCGATCTCGCCTCGTTGCGGATGGGATGCTCGCGGCTAGTCTCTGCTCCGGCTTCAAACCGTCGAGCAACCACCGCAAAGGTCCGGCACCTCAAAACTACACCCGCTACGTTTTTTCCACCAGAATCACACTTCGGTACCCCCGCAGGAGCGCACAGATCCGCACCGGAGTTGCTCCCCTCCCAGGTTCTCTGCTTTCTTTTCTTCTCCGTTCTTGATGGATTCAGTCATCCCAGGTTGTGACGGCAGCGAGCAATATCGATGCCCAAACTGCGATGTGGCAGCGCAGTTCCCCGGCGGTTCATACGTCCCTGCGATAATATCCGATGATGGTGCCTCTCGTAATGACTTCCTTATCCTTCATAATGCGTGCTTCGACGAGAACAGCAACAGTTTTCTCTTGATCCAACTCCGATTTTGGAATGTTAGGGACGATCTCCGTGAGCTCCAAGTGATGTCCATCTGGTGAGCTCCTATTCCCTTCTCGTTCCCCTTTCCACCAATTCCCTTTCTATTCCTTTGCACATGAAGGATTCACAGATTTCCCCTTTCCTCTGATTCCGGATCTGCACTTGGCAGGCCTTAGTTTAAGTGCTTATTTGTTGAGATTGCAGTTTCGTTCATAGACGATTTGATTTTTCCTAGTTGTTTGCCATCTTCAGTTAGGTGATCTGAGAAAATTGTATACTATGTAGGAGCCTCTTCCATGTTGTGTTCTTCCTGGATAGACACTATCAGGATAGGAGCTTCAACACTAAGGAAAGGAAGCGCTGTTCTATCAGATTCCCAAGCAACATATACCTCCGGTACACTGATGTCCTCGGTCCATGGCAATATCGCTTGCCGTCGAGTGATTTAATAATTAGTGATTAATTCTAGTGCATCTGTCATTTGTCTCATGGAGACAATTTACTGAACGACACTGATAGTGCCCGAATCACCAAATTTACATAGTTGGGCTTGTCAGTCCATAATTTGATGGTTTTAGAATCACCAAATTTACAAAATCACATATATTGGTTGTGTTCCAGAAATTTCCTTTTCAGATCTCGCTCCTAATTCTAAATGCAGCATAAGTAAAGGTGTTAACATCCAAAGCTTGATACCATGTTATTTTGCCTGCTCCCAATTAAATATTTTTCCTATATCAATTTCTTTGTTTTGGAAGATGCAGCATAAGTAAAAGTGTCAACATCCAAAGCTTGATAACATGTTGTTTTGCCTGCTCCCAATTAAATATTTTTCCCATCTCAATTTCTTTGTTTTGGAAGATGTAGAGGTGCTCAAAACTACTCAAATTAGCAGGCCATTGTGCAATATTCTAGTTTGACTTAGTAACTTCATCATGCTGAGGAAATAGGGCCTCAAGGTTGTTTTTTACTCATTCAGTATTCTTGCTACGGATTGAGCCTGAAAAATTAGGAAACACAACTGCAAAAATGGGTCATGGTTTACCATTGCGTAATTTTTAGCAGTAGTCCTAATTGTGCATGCATCTGAATGCCAATTGTTATTCCTTTCGCAAAAGTGTCTTCATCACTTGTCAAGCCTACATTTTCTCTTAGCAAGGCGGTGTTGTCACAAGACCATATTATTTAGTAAAACTCTCGTTACAATGACTTCATCACTCGTCAAGCCTACATGTAACTCTTAACTCTATCCAGGTTGTGTTGTCAAAAGACCATATTATTTAGTAAAGCTATCATTACAATGCCTGCAGATGATGTTTGTTCTTTTTGACAAATCCCGATCTAGATACCTTTATTTATTTTAGAGATTATAGAAACGTTCTGCCATTGATGTTCCTGTAGAAGCTGCCTACCTGCGATAGTACCTCCAATGAGTTTGAATGTGGGAAATATTGATATAGTACTGTCGATATTGTTCTCAAATTATGTATGGTTATCAATGAACCTGCATCTCAATATTGTTTCATAAAGCTTGTGAACGTTTGTTTTTGAGTTAAAGGTAATTATAAAATAGAACAATCATTATTTATGTTCTGCACAAAGATCTGAAGATGTATTGGAAATCTGGTGGCATCTGCAGTCTCAAGCACCTAGTGGTGCTCCACAGACAAATGTAGTTCCTTTTTCCACAGATTGATTCAAGCAATCGAGTTTTATAATATATGAGATAATGCTTCTTTTATAAATTGATTCTGTTTTATAATGTTTAACATTGTTGATTTCGTTAGTACAAGTGTTGTGGGCTTCTAGGAGAATTGTCGAAGGACCTGTTCATTTATGTATGAGTAGTAAACTGGTATGCACTATGCAAGCTTCAACAGGCATCCCACCTGCATTAATGTGTGCCACAGATGACCTCTTAATATTGGATAAAAATTGTTTCAATCTTTTTTACTTGCTTCTTGCTCTTAATACTGAATAATTTTTCTTTATGGCCATTCCACTTGTTTCTATTTATATATGATGTTTTACAGTGGATGTGCCGTCCATGTAAAACCCAAGGAAATACACATCCACCAGAAAGTTAGCGACTGAATTTCATCAACAGCTCTACATACTATAATTTCTCCATTACCTGTACATCTTGGGATATCAATGATATTCTACCTCATTGTGTTATCAAATTTTATATCATGATTACATGAACCTGCATTTGCATTACACTGCTGCATGATAAATCTTTGGAATAGATCTATATGTAGCTAGAGCTGACCATAGCCATACACTAACACATTGTGATTGGTTCTGTGTTATCCTAGTTGTTGTAGCTGGTGTATTATCAATTTTTGTTCGCCTAGTCTGTTGGAGCTGGGGTATTATTAATTTTTGTTCGCTGATATGCATAACCATATGCTTCTATACAACATGTTTTTCTATTTTAAATCATTTGGGTCCATTAATTCACATTAATGTTTTTGTTGTTCCTTAGCCATATTTGTATCACCTGCTGTCCTCCCTTTCCATTTCATATTAGTGCATTAATGCTTTGTCCTATGTTTGTGAATCATGAAATTGCCATAATGTATTGTAAACCATCTGTCATATTTTAGATCAATCAATGTGTCCTGATTCGCCCAAACTAGTGGTGCCAATTAACTTAAGACAGATTAACCTAAACCTTGGTTGTTGATCTGCCCTAAATTTCCTTTTTTATTGGGTGGGGGTGGGGGTGGGGGGGGGGGGGGAATGTTCCTACATTTGGCTTGATATTTTCTTTTTTATTTTGTTTGGAATTGATCGTAACAACATCTAGGCTTCTATAATGATTGTTATATTTTTCTTCTCATTTTTAATTATTTCAGGTCACGAGTAGAGCAACATATCCAGATTCCTCCATGTCTGCGATGGTGCCTGGCTAGCTCCGGCTCTTCCGTTTGAATCGCAACAAGACTTTGTCTTTTTGTTTTTTGGAAAAGAATGATGCTTCTAGTCTCTTCGTGTTAGAGCTGGCAGAAAGCAATGTAATGTATTAATGGAAATACTTTGTTTCGTAAAGCCATTTGAAAATATGTCCTGTTTTATTTATGTGGATTGCATGTCAATTGCTGTTTAAAATTGTGCCAATTTGGGAAAAGTGAAATTGTCCCAATTTGATCCGTAAGTGCCTGTTGAATCGCTTGAACATAAAGAAAAAACGGGAACAGCCAGGCCGGCTAACACACGCAGAGTGGTGGAAATTCTGTAACTCTCCTCGTCTCCCGCTTTTTTTCTTAAAAAAATTGCTATCGGCTCAAGAAAAACATGGTCAAAGGGCTAAAAACAGTTACGCATGGGCGATGGAGTCGGTCTAATTCAGTTGCGCGCGGACGAAGGAGTCGGACTCCCCTAACACGGTGCGCCTGCACACCGGCCTGTTTACTGGCGCGGTAACCCGACCTGGCCACAGAATAAGTATTCTATGGCTGGCTATAGATTATACCTACACTATATATATATATATACATAAAACAGCGTGCCAAAAATGTATTATATATGTTCGTGTACCTAGCCTGTCCTATGATGAGATGCATGCGCAGTATATCTATATATCCCACATTTACTAATCATAAGACAAAGGGTGTGTTCGTTTCATGGGGTCTAAATTTTAGAGCTGTCACATCAAAAAGAATCTTATTATTTAAGAGTATTAAATAAAGTTTAATTATAAAACAAATTACATGCCTCCTAGACTAATTTACGTGACGAATCTAATGATGTTAATTAAGTCATGATTAGAAGACGGTTACTGTAGCATCACTTTAATAAAATATAGATTAATTAAGCTCATTAGATTCATCTTGAAAATTAACATCAATCTGTCAATAGGGTTTTGTCATTAAATTGATCGAAATATTCATAAATAATAAGATTCTCTTTGATGTGACAGTGCTAAATTTTAGAGGGAGGAAACGAACACACCCAAAGATTGAGAGACAGAACGAGGATTGACCCGCCCACAGGACAGCAAAACAGTCGTTTGATGGGTTCAACGTTGGAAGGTTTTCTAGTCATGTTTAACACGGATACTCTGAACTTTATTGGACTGCATATATCGTGTTTCCTTCTTCTTTTCTTTGGAAAATAGAAGAGATTTCCGTCTCTCTATATGTGGCAGACTATATTTTCTGACTAATTTCTTTTAATTTTTAAACACAAACAAAGTCGCATCCATAAATAACATCACAAGATGGAATGGTGGAACCAACCATATGCATATGTAAAGAGTGAGTTTTTGTTCGACCATCTCCCGGTCCCGGCCCTTGTTAACAAAGTAGTTGAAAACCGCTCAATTTTCATGGTAACAGGGTGAAACTGGTCCAACTCGGTTTGATCAAACGGTTAGTTTTTCTAAAAACCAAACGTGTACACGTAGCAAAATCGATTTTCACTCCAGTAAACCGTCATGTTTTTGACACTGTTAAAAACTGAACGTTTCATGGGTTTGTGAACCTTTGCTCCCCAGTAGGCCATGCAAATGGCATGCTTATACAGTGATACGATGGTTACCTTTTTTTCTTTTTTTTCCAAATATGATGGTTAATTCAGCCCATCAACGGTCGGGCTTTCCTTGCCCATGCCATTGGAGAGAGAGAGAGAGAGAGCAAAGGTCACTGTTGCCGGTAGTTTCATGGCTTATACGCGCGTGTAAGTCAAATCACCATCAGACAATGTCGTCTAGTGCACCCATGAAATTGAAAATTCCCTTATATTTTGCTTGTTTCCACCGTGTAAAATATTAAACACCCAAGTGAGGTACTTTTGCACCCCCTACACCGCTTCTTCTCTAGCTACGTATGTAGATATTAAGTAAATAAATCATCA
>JAUNZO010001251.1:0-35016 GCA_031894775.1 Chloris gayana
ATAAGACAAACTAGGGGAGGTGGCGCACTACGCCGCCCTGATGAGGTTTTCAGAGCGGGCGAAATCACGTTGGTTGTATTGTTTAGGTCCCTTTGTTTGTTCTGTTTGATGTGCCAGTTTGGATTGCAGGACGTGACATTGGTGCGGTGTACCTATAGGCAATGGGAAGCTACGGAATGGTGCAGTGTGGAGTATGGGTGACTGGAATTGTTTTTTCTAGACCCGTGACTCGTTTGAGCAGTCTTGACCGACTGGACCGACCGGTGAATGAACCGTAAAAAAATCCCAGGCCGTATCAAAGCAGGCACCTCTCCCCTGAATCTCCGCCGCGCGAGCTGCCTCTCCCCTCGATCTGCAAACGGGTCGAGACAGGGAAATAAATTTCCTGCGAACCGTCCGCATACCTCCAGTTTGCGAACCTGATCCCGATTGCCTCCACATGGATATCGAACGATGGACTCGCATCACTTCCGTTCTCAAACGCAGCTCGGCTCCGCTCCTCCCTCGGGACAGATAAACGAGCAGCCGAGCGAGCCGAAGAACGAGCCAGGTAAAAAAACGATGTTGCTGCTCATCGTATGCTCTCGATCTCGCACGCGACGCTGCAGGTCGACGTGAGACGACTGCACAATTCTATAACCTGAAGCGAGAGCCGGCAAAATTGTACCAGCATCATACCCGGGGCATAAGATGCAACAGACGAGATCGCCAAATTCCAGATAACTAGAGAATTTGAAGATCTACGCAACATGACCTTTTCTCACATGACTAATTAATCCCGTGGCTCATCAGGTTAAATGTGTGTTAAGCCAAACTGGATCGAAATTGCACTCAAATTCAGTATAATATTGCTCCAGGCATTATAAAGCAATCTAACATGCATGGTTACATATTACATATTTTCTTGATTTTGACACTCCATCAAAATGTACAAAGATGAAGTGACGAACACGGTTGGCTCAGTATCAGAAATTTTAAAGTACACAGAATGCAAGAATGTGTCAACAGACCAAAGCCACCTGCTTACAATGAAAATGTTTGCACCCTATTACAAAATAACTATTGACATTCGGACTTGAGCATAAGCACAAAGATGAGCTTATATTCATGACTGCACTACAATAATTGCCATGACAATTTCAGGTACCCAGATGGACAATGCAAGAGCATAACTTGCTTCCAGACTTTGTTCTGCCTCCTCCTTTTGCCTCCATTCAAATCGACAGGGGCAAATCATCAAACAGATTATGTGCAATGCTGATATTCCAAGAACTATCCAAGAACCAGGCTGGGAAACAGAACAGTAAGTATGTAGTTTCCCGTGCGTCGTCGCCCATGGTCCGGAAAAGAGATGCCAATGTCAACCACTGTAAGGAGGAGGTTTCCCAGCGCCACCCCTCGGCTCAGGAGAGCACCTGCTTTTGTTGTCTGTGGCCCATAGAAGGAAAAGGCTTGCCGTCGTCGTCCACGGCCGGGAGGAAGAGGGCGTCCCCCAACGTCTTCCACAGAAGAGATGGGTTGACCGCCGGTCCGCCGTCGCTGGCGCGCCGTGGCTGCGTGGTCGATCTGGATTGTGAAGTGTCTTCTTCATGGGCTAGTTTCTTCGGCTCGGCCGCCGGCTCGTCTATCCGTCCGGATGGAGGAGCGGAGCCGAGCTGCGTTTGGGAACGGGAGCGATGCGAGTTCATCGTTCGATATCCACGTGGAGGCAATCGGGATAGGGTTCGCAAACTGGCGGTATGCGGACGGTTCGTATAAAATTTATTTCTGTCGAGACAGGTCCGATCGCGGGCGCCACCTCTCTCCCTCTGTCTTCGCCACGCGAGCCGCCACCCGACCTCCAACCCCGCCACTCCACCTGCCGCGTAGCCTGTAGGGAGGGTGCTCTGTCCAGGTGCGACACCGACAGCCGCCGCGGACGTCGGGACCGGTCCAAGCCCGCTGACCAAGGAGATGAATTGGCTAGGCCCACGTCAAGGGCGGCAGGCCGTCTCCATAGTTGTGTCGCGCTAGCGCACAAGGCGCGCACGAACCATTACGTCGAGGTCGCCGTCGTCGGGGTTGGAGGCATATCGCCGGTGCGGCCTTCGCGGGGGCTTGAGGGGGCGCCGGCGAGCGGTGAGCAACCTTCCCCTTGGCTGCTCGCAGGAGGTCGACCGGGTTCCCGCGACCAGCGCAGAAGACCGAGGTGATGCCAGCGAGCGGCAACCGGCCGCCCCCTTGCTTGGTCGCACGACCATCAGGTCGATGTGACGGTGGACAGTGGTTAGGCCTGTCGGGGTGCCGGCGTGGGTGATAGAGGAGGCGCCGGTGTTTGTGGAGAACCACCAGGGGTAAACCGGCTGACCCTGGACCGACCGTGTTCACTCTTTACTCACATACATGATTTCGCGTGGGCATTCCGATGAAGTAGAAGACCGTAAAATATTCCCCACGCGCGGGCCGTGTAGTAGGAGCGGCTGTAAGCCGGCCACGGTACGGGCACAGGAGAAAGGCCACGATATTTAAAAGTGACATGTCGCACAGAAAAAGCTGACCACGTACGTCAGAATGCTCTGCAAGCTGCTAGCCCTTCCTGAATCAATGCCACTGCGTCATTGCGTTGGGTCTTCTGAAAGTGCTGATCAGGTTCGTTTTCATTTATCTTGGGGGGCTTTTTACTTGTTGACACGTCAGGTATGGTCGCACGGGACCTGATGCCTAATACTACGGAATTTCAGGTTCTGCGCTTTGACTCCAATTATTGAGGGAGACTGGCATCTCGCGTTTCTTGCAACTATCCATTCGCAGAAAAAACCAACCGTAGAGGTCCACGTCCACCAACACCTGCCTGCAAGAACAAGAACAGAACGGGATAGGAACAAGAATGACTTCAATGCCGTGGCTGTTTCCTGCACTCCTCTCCATCTGCATGGAAGACCATGGGCTCCATGTCTTGCTTCTGGCACCGGTGCTCTGACCTCTGAACGGCTGAAACTTCCATTAGTGTTCGTACCTTGTCAAGGTGGATTGATTTTCTGAAGCTTCTCAAGGTGAATTGATTCTCTGAAGCTTCTCAAGGTGGACACCGTTATTCGTTCCTTTTAGACGATGCGATGACTGAAGTGGATCGATCAACTGCGAGTTCCGTCCACATTCTGTGCGCAGCAGCATCGTCAATTAGCGCTGATCTCTCTTTAAGAAAACAAAGCAAAAGTCGGTTAGTGCTGATGACACGAGGCACACAAAAATTCGCGCTTTGTCTCAAAATATCCATGCGCATCCTGATCCTGATGGGTGGTTCCTTATGCGTGCAGGCTATCTTCTTCTTTGCGATATTTCCGTGAAGAGCATTATCATCACGAAGATTTCTACACCTTGTGTTGCGCCCGTGAGCGAGCAGGCGGCGGTGACGAGAGCGTGCGGGATAAGATTCTCGCTTATCCCGCGTCGCGCGAGGGCGGGACGAGACGGCGATCGTGGATGCTGCTATGCCGCGCGAGTGCGACGCGCCCCAACCGTGTCAGGTCGCGCCGCACGCGACCCGAGCGCGATGCGGTGCGGTGCCGTGCCCGCCCATTCGGTACCGGTCTGTCACGTTGCGCCGGCACGCGCCCCAACGGCACCGAACCCACCCGGTATATTATCCAGCCAGGTTTATCAGCGCCGCCCCCTGGTGCAAGGCGCAAGCTGCAACAGAACCGCACGGCACGGGCACCTGATCGATCGGTGGGAGTGGCGCGGCGATGGCCAACGGCGGGGACGCGGAGACCAACGGCGGCGGCGGCGGAGGAGGAGGAGGCGCGAGGGGGAGGACGGGGTGCAGGAGCGTGCTGGTGACGGGCGGCGCGGGGTTCATCGGCACGCACACGGTGCTGCGGCTGCTGGAGCAGGGCTACGCCGTCACCGCCGTCGACAACTTCCACAACTCCGTCCCCGAGGCGCTCGACCGCGTCCGCCGCATCGCCGGGCCCGTCCTCTCCGCCCGCCTCGACTTCATCCTCGTACGCGCGCGCTTGCTTCCCCTTTTCCGCAACTGATTAGCCAGCGTTTCCCCATGCTCGCAACCTGTTCGATTCGATGTGCCTGTGCCTGGCCTTGAGTTTCGTTTGATTTTAGGGGGATCTGCGGAACGTCGATGACCTGGAGAAGGTGTTCGCCGCCAAGAGGTGGGCACGCTGATTCGACCAATCCCGCACTCCTCTGAATCCTGCACTCCACCAGAGCACACCATTGTTTTCCCCGTTTGCCTGTGTCGACCAACGTGCGTGCCAACCGTGTTACTGGCTGCAGGTACGACGCCGTCATCCACTTCGCCGGGCTCAAGGCCGTGGGCGAGAGCGTGGCGCACCCCGACATGTACTACGAGAACAACCTCGTCGGCACCATCAACCTCTACAGGGCCATGAAGAGGCACGGGTGCAAGAACATGGTCTTCTCCTCGTCGGCCACCGTGTACGGCTGGCCGGAGGTGATCCCCTGCGTCGAGGGCGCCAAGCTGCAGGCCGCCAACCCCTACGGCAGAACCAAGGTAAAAAATGGAAAAAAACAAAAACCAAGCACGACGCCGGCCGAACTGCCCAGTACCGCGTCGCCTCGTGGCTCACGTTCGCGTGACAAGGACGCGTAGCGGCTTTTGTCTCGTGTGCCAGTTCTGCTTGCGAGTCCTGATGCTGAGGGCCAACTCTGCTGTTCTCCGCGCAGCTTATCCTCGAGGACATGGCGCGGGACTACCACCGCGCGGACCCGGAGTGGAGCATCGTCCTGCTGCGCTACTTCAACCCCATCGGCGCCCACAGCTCCGGCGAGATCGGCGAGGACCCCAAGGGAATTCCCAACAACCTGCTGCCCTACCTCCAGCAGGTTGCCGTCGGCAGGCTGCCCGAGCTCAATGTCTACGGCCACGACTACCCCACCCGCGACGGCACCGCGGTGCGCGCCATTTCCATTCCAACTCCAGAGTTCGTCAGTGGCATTTCTTGAACGAATTGGCCGTAACATGTTGTTTTGATCGGTGGTGCCCCCACAGATCAGGGACTACATACACGTTGTCGACCTGGCCGACGGCCACATCGCGGCGCTGAACAAGCTCTTCGACACCCCTGACATCGGTGCGTTACTTGCTGGGCCACATGATGCATCCGGAACGATCTGTGCACGCTAGCCGAGTTCCCCATCCTGTAACCATTCTTGAATTTTTCTTGGCAGGTTGTGTGGCCTACAATCTGGGCACAGGGCGTGGCACATCCGTGCTTGAGATGGTGCGGGCGTTCGAGAAGGCCTCCGGCAAGGTTCTATCTATGCATGACTGATGACTCATGGGTTTACTGATGATCTGAAAAGGGCTCGAAACTGACATTTGTGGCTACCAAACTGCAGAAGATTCCCACCAAGCTATGCCCAAGGAGGCCGGGCGATGCGACGGAGGTTTACGCGTCCACTGAAAAGGCTGAAAGGGAACTCGGCTGGAGGTAATTGTCATGAACAGCGCACCTCCTGTCCCCATTTTTTAATATTATTCGGTAAAAAATATCGAAAGAATTACTATACGTAATCTTCACTAATTAGTTATTCACGTGAAGCGTTGAGCACAATATCTAACGGGCTCTTATTCACTTGATGAACTGTTGAACGTGGTACGAAACTGAGAGCTGAATTTCATGTTGCAGAGCCCAATATGGAATAGAGGAAATGTGCAGGGACCAGTGGAACTGGGCCAAGAGGAACCCGTACGGCTACTGTGGCAATGCTGAAAATAAGTAGAGAGCGGCCGATTTATTAAAATTCTGGTGTGAAATGTCCACGGTTGTCTGAACCATATGAACGGAAGGTGTAATAACGAAGGCTTGAAATGAGATATCTCTTAGGGCAAGTTTTAGGAATTTGTGACACGAGACAGTTAAATGAGACGAACTTATACTAACCCATGCAGGCAGTGTCGTCTATTTAATTGTTTAATGCTTTACATGCATTTTATGATCAACTATGAATAAAATTTTTATATACAATTGTGTTGCTTGTTCATAGTGTAGGCCATTTTGAGCTAATACGGTATTAGATGGATACAAATTTGAGTATTGCATACATCAATAAACAATATAGAGAAGAGAAGAACACAAACCTTATCCCTTCATTCCTGTCAAAAGAAAGAAAAAAACCTTATCCCTTCACGTGCTCCTCTGGGACTCTGTTCGTTCTGTCTCCCCATTACTCATCTCTTACGTTTCTTCTCATCATAGTAGCTCCAAATATTGCTCCGGTGTGTCGCGAGCGGAGCTAATCACGAGAGAGGAGCCAGGCTGGTTGCACGGTGCGAGGAACAGCAGCGGCGGCTGGACAAGCTGATGCCGCTGTTGGAGAAGCTAACGGGTCCCCTACGCTCGTTGCCAACAGCTCGTCGAGTCCCCTGCGCTCGCCTGCAGCGCCACCTCCACCCGCGCCTGGGTCTTGGCAAAATCTTCGTGCCCTACGCCTCGTATAGCCTCTCATGCGTCAGCTGCGGCCCGTCGCGGTGCTCCTCCGCATGCCTGCCGCGGGTGTAGACGGAGGCGGCAAAGGCGATGGCCAACGGATTGGGGCTGCTACGGCTGGAGCTGCTCGTCGGCGGAGCATATCGCTTGCGTTTGCTCCCGGCACACTCTTCGCTCGCGCGCCAAATTGAAAGCTGCTTTCGCAGCGGATCCCACGCTACCGTCGTCTCCTTGCCTAGCTGCGTACAACGCGTTGCGGACGCCGTCGCCTTCGCTCGGGCAACGAGCCGAATCCGTCGTCTCGGCCGTCTCCAGACGGGCGGGAGGAGTTTTTTGCAAAAATCCCTGCATACAGACGGCATCATTATTGCCGTTGGAGATGCCTTTAAAGTATCTGGATTGCTATTAAAGTATTGGGATAATCGATTACAAGGTTAGGACGCGGCTTCCCTCCTCCCAAACCATCCTCCCATGCATACTCCCAGACACGTGGCGAAATTTTATTGGACCACGTTTTAGCACGGACCCAGCATCCAACAGAGGAGCCACCAACGGAGGAGGAGCGTATCTCCCGTTTAGTTTTCCGTTTCGTTCGGATCTCCAGCGGCAAGTCAACGCCCAAAAGGAAATAAAATAGCCGCCAATCAGAATCCAAAAGGAAATAAAATAGGCGCCAAATCAAAATGACATAAACAATAATTCCCGCCACAACCATTTACACAAAGGATACTATTCTTTATCTATCACCCCAACACGCACAATATAGATATCTCTTCTATCTCTCAGATTCCCCAAACAAATCCTTTGGTATGTGATGAAGCGATCAGGTGACGGAGAAGTGAATGATCCCAAAGTTTTGATCTCACCGGCAAACTTCATGGCTCCTGGCGTAGAGTTAAATCTGATTGCTCCAAACTTGACTCATCCTCCTAGAGTTCCTCCGACCAAACCAACAGGATCAATGACTCCTAGTTCTCCGTGCAACCCGGATGCATCATGTTTTGAAGAAAACCCGGAAACAACACCACCATTGGAAAGTGTAAGATTATATTCTCATCTTTGTTATGTTCGATACTTTAGATTAATCTTTTCTTAATCTATTGTATTATGAATAAATTAGGATCATGAAAAATATTTTGCATCTCAAATGAAGAACTGTCCGGAAGACATGATACCGAAGATAGGAATGGCATTCAACTCCGAGCAAGGCGCATATGACTTCTACAATGCTTATGCCGGAAACATGGGTTTTAGTGTTCGAAGGAATGGTTGCCACTATGTGGGAACTTCTACCACAATAAAGACTAGGACATTTTGTTGCTCTCGTGAAGGTATGAAACATTCACTACTCTTTACTACAATATATATCTGCTTAGCACCATGTAATTTTAACCAATCTTTTACCTTTGCAGGGACTCGTCGTCCTGACAAAAGGACAGACCCAGCAGAAAATAATATAAGTTTCAATAAACTAGATTCACGGTGTATGTGTCAGGCCTCCATGAAAATCAGCCTTATCAATGGATCATATGTTGTGTATTACTTTGTGCCCGAGCATAGTCACTCCCTTGCCACCGATGCACGAGACCCACCAATTAAGATCACAAAGAAAAATTGATGAGGCACAGATTGTAAGGATAGAAGTGGCAAAATCTGTAGGCATCTCTACAAAAGCAGCTGTTGATCTATTGGCAATGGAAGCAGGTCGAATGGAGAATCTTGGATTTACTCGTGTCGATGTGAAGAACAAGTTATACACAAAGAGATCACTAAAGGTACACACAGGTGATACCGGAGGTGTATTGGAATATATGGAAAAAAGACATCAGAAGATGCTAAGTTTTTCTACTCTATTCAAGTCGATGAGGATGATTTGATAACTAACATTTTCTGGGCAGATGCTAAGATGGTTGCAGACTATGATTCTTTTGGCGATGTTGTTGGTTTTGACACAACCTACAGAAAATTGGATGATGGACGTCCTCTTGGTTTGCTTGTAGGGGTAAATAATCATAAGAAAACAACTATTTTTGGTGCTGCACTTCTATATGATGAGACATCATAGAGTTTTATATGGATGTTTAACACATTTTTAAAGGTAATGTCTGGAAAGAAACCACATACTATATTGACAGATGAGGATGCAGCAATGGCTAAAGCAATCAGAATAGTTCTACCAAATACTCATCACAGGCTATGTGTGTGGCATATGAATCAAAATGCATGCAAGCATCTTGCTGGAGCTGTTAAGGAGTATAAGAAATTTAACATTGAATTTCAGAAATGTATTTATGATCAAGAAGAGGAGGATGATTTTATAAATGCATGGAACAAGTTGCTAGAGACGTTTGGGCTGCAAGGTAATCAATGGCTTGAGCGAATTTTTGATAAAAGGTATCATTGGGCACTAGTATACGGTAGAGACTCATTTTCTGCGGATATGAGTTCTACACAGAGAAATGAAAGCTTGAACAATGAATTGAAAGGTTATATCAGTGTAAAGTATGACATGCTTACTTTTTTTGAGCACTTCGACAGGCTGGTGAGGGATAAGCGATATGAAGAGGTTACATGTGACTTCAGAGCAACACAACGCACACCTGTACCAAAGGCAGAATTGACAATATTAAAGCAAACAGCAAAAGTGTATACTCCAACAGTATTTAGGTTATTTGAGGATCAGGTGTTGCAAACTTTAAACTGTGACTTATTTTGTTGTGGTGATGATGGTGGTGAAAAGGTGTACAAAGTAAAAGTTCATGGGAAGCAACATGGACATACTGTTAAGTTCTTGCCTTTAGAGTCAAAAGTGAGATGTAGCTGCAATAAATTTGAATTCGCTGGAATTTTGTGCTCTCTAAAGATACTGGACATCAACAATATCAAATCAGTTCCCGAGGAATACATATTGAAGAGGTGGACTATTGATGCGAAGAATTTACATGTAACTAGCAACCATAGCATGCATGAGGATCCCAAAGTCGAGTTATCAAATCGCTACTCTACATTAAGTAGAATTTTCAATCGGATACTTGCTAGAGCTGCTGAATCCGAAGAAGCGTATTCCATTTCTACTAAAACTGCTGAGAAATTGGCAGAAGACATAGACAAAGTCTTGCAAATCAGGCCTAATCAGGATCTGACTAGTTCCTCTACTCTCCAAGGTTTATATATTAAATGACACTAGAATATGATTACAAAGTTATTAAACTACTCCTTTCATTGTTTCAGCTTTGCACCTCCTAATGAAATTATCTACAGGTTCAAAAGAAAATCTGAGTACTAGGAGGCCAAAGGGCATCAAACTCAAGCGGAAGGAAATACGCGGTTCAGCAAGACCTATTGGTGGTTTAGAAAAATCATCACGTGGCAGAAAAAGGACAAAGAAAGATGCTAATATCACAGCACAGACACCATCAGATCCACAAACAATAGTGATGGTACACACTTTTAAAGCATTATAATTCAAATATTTTTATTATGTCTCTTACATTCTTGTTGCTTCGCATCCTTTAGGGTCACTTGGAGAATCCCAGCAACCAAAACTTCATGCATACATCAAAGTACTATGGTGCTCTAGGCACATCAATGCACGCACCTTGGGTCAATCTTATGTCAATGCCCGAGCAATATCAAGGACTGCAACAACACGGGTCAATTCAACCATTTACTCCAGAATTCTACAATAGACTTCCCTAGTCTTATAGGAAGTTAGATATTTTTCTAAAAAAGAAATTGCAGTGTGATACACGACTAATATAAATATTATTAGGACTTTGACCTTTGAAGCATGAAACTTATTTTCTTTAGTGATTTTGCTGTACTAAAACATATTTTTTCTTTTGAGGTAATTGAAGCATGAAACGTGTATCCAAGGAAGTCCAAAAGTAGGATTACACAAATTGGGATTCAAAAGCCAGATTCTATGTCGTGCCCCAAAATGTTGTACTATGTGATATGAGATGGCTAAATATATTTTGCGTTGCAATCCTAGTCTGCTTGGTTGAGTAATCAAACAAAAAACAAAACAATTTCATCAAGTTAATTTTAGGGCTTCTATATATGTGTACATGAATTCCCGAATCATGACACTGAAGTTCAGTACATATCAATATACAAATCTCCAGTAATGAATCCAATGGTTGAGTAGTAACTGTTGAAGGCTTGTCAGTGTAAAGATACTGAACATTAGTTGTCATTTAGTATTCATCTCCACCATTGACGATGCAGTAATAGAGAATTTAATAATTCTGTCGACTATCACAAAAGCAGTAGTGTACTGAATATTAATGAAACAAGGAACAGAAACAAGGAGCAAGACGCATGGAGCCAATCTCTTACCATACAGTATCTTCCGGATAATAGAGATCGATGTGTTGTTCTTCCCAACAATCTAGAAGAAGATGGAAATAGAGCCCAGCCTGCCACTGGGAGAGAGGGGACGGACGGAGAGGACGCGGCGGTGTGCGGCAACCGCGTTGGCGGCGGTGCGGCACCAGCGCGTCGCCGACCACGAGAGCTACGACACGGACGTCGTCCTGGCCGAACACGAGAGCACATCTCGGCCAGAAGAGCAGGAACGAGGACGCCCCAGCGCGAAGATCTGCCGCACTGGCATTGTCATGGACGGACTGTTGACGAGCATCGATATGGTGGCGAAGTTGGTAGAACGTCACTGCCGACCGTAGTCCGGGCGGAACTACAATGGATTTGGCCGGAGTTCCATGGATTTGGTCGGAGTGGGGAGAGGATTGGGCGAGCTACCGATGGGAGCTAGCAGCGGGAGAGAGCAGAACGGTCGCAGGCGGAATCCTTCGCGGCAGAGTCCCGTAATCGATTTATTTTGTCAATTAAATTTGTGTGAGACCCACCCGGACGTTAGGCAAGAGGTGTGTTACGGCCCGTTACGCTCCGTTAGTCCGTGTCCTTCCGTCCAGAGAGAGAAGGTCATCCAATAAAATTTCGCCACGTGTCCGGGAGTATGCATGGGAGGATGGTTTGGGAGGAGGGAAGCCGCGTCCACATTACAAGGACGCAACACTTGCCTAGAAATAATCACATGTACAATCTGCCTCCAATACAAAATTAGCAGCATACGCGACATCTCCATATTTTCATCGCTCTCGCGAAGATCTGAAGATCTTGAAAGGGCCACCAAATGCGAAGTGTCACAAATAGGTACAAGTCTTATCGTGCAGAGCTTCGCCTACACAAGCTTCTGATTCGTCATAATTAAATAATTAAATTAGGGTGAGCGCATGCCCCGGTCAAGCTCCTCTGCTCCATCTACCATACAAACAACTAGATTCAACACACATTCGACACTTTGTCTATACATTAGCTCACTCCCTCTCCTCCAATCCTCCTCATTCCTCTCATCCTCTCCTTCTTTCATGTGAGTCCTTCTATATTTCTACTCATTCTTTTGTCTTCTTCATTCGTGCAATGTGTTGTGTGGCTCTTTGGGGCTGTTTGGTTTTAGCCCATGCGTGTCCTGCCAAATCGTTGGCCAGCCAAAATTTTGGTGATCAATTCAGCCACCATCATTTTGGCCAACTTTAGTATGAAAATGAACTAGCCCATTACATAGGCTCATTGGCTTGCCAAATTTTGGCTGCAATCCAAAGACATGTACCCTACATGGTCAATGACCAATTTTTTGGTTTGACAGCCATTGGCTACAAACCAAACGTGCCCTTTGTCTTATTCATTTGTGGAATGTGTTGTGTTGCTAAACTCACCTGACTTAGGTTTTTCGATAGCATGCTGTCCATGTTGTTGGTCTTTCAATTGATTTCCACGCTGCAATTTGTGTGTAGGTTTACCTGTCCGTCTTCCTTTCTGCAGAGCAGCAACAGGCCAACGACGTGAGGGCGTATTTGATCATTTCAGGCACGGAGGCAACGTTGGAAAACCAAACTGCTGCCCTATAGCTCTATTTTGTTTTTTTGTGGTGTGATATTTATCAAGGTAGCAGATTCATCTCCACCAAATATTCTCAACATCGTAAAAAATTGTTGTAATTTACTCTCCTTTGCCTTGCTCTAAAACTCAAACCATCGTAGTCTAGAAAGTCTTATCGTGCGAGCTTCATCTACACAAGCTACCGATTCACCATAATCAAATAATTAAACAAGGGCGGGCACATGCCTCCCGGTCGAGCTCCTCGATGTGTGGCTAAACTCACCCCGTATTTGGGCTTTTCGATAGCCTGTTGTCCATATTGTTGGTCTTTCAATTGATTTCCACGCTGCAATTTGTACGTAGGTTCGGTGACATTGGAACAATATCTACCCGTCTTCCTTCCTGCAGAGCAGCAGCAGGCCAACGACGTGAGTTGCGTATTTGATCATTTTTCTCTTACGTTTTCAGCGACAGAGGCAACATTGAAAAACTAAACTGTTGCCCTATAGCTCTATTTTGTTTTCTTTTGGTGTGGTATTTATCAAGATAGCAGATTCATCTCAACAACTGTTGTAATTTACTCTCTTTTACCTTGCTCCGAAACTCAAACCACCGTAGTCTAGCAAATCTAGTGCTCACTTCTGTCTTCTATGCATTGTCCGAAGACTCAAACCACCATTTGTTTACCTGTGAGGGTTATGCTTGTTACCTCCGAAAACCATCTTAAGTTATACCTCCAATTAATGATGCCTTCGTTTTGCATAGAGATGACCCGTTTCGGGAAATCTGCGGAGAAGTTATGGAAGATCAACGTGGCCTTCATCGACCCTGTTCGTGTTCGTCCCGAGGCTCGTCATGCCGGCGAAGACATTCGTCGATCGCCGATGACGTGCATAGCACCGGTGGGCATGTACAAGACTATGAGCCTTATCCGGGCCTTCCTCGTCCCCATGCTCGGCTAGCTCATCTTGCTTACCGACATTGCCGGCTACACCGTTGGCAAGAGCCGCGGGATGAGCAAGGCGTGGAAGGGAGCCCTACAAGAGACCCCTGTTCGTGGTCGTCGTCATGTCCATGACCTTCCTTGATCGGTCCGGGCTTGTGGGAGTACGCCTACGTCGTTCAAGCTAAGGCGATGTTATTTTGCTGCATATAGCTCATGTTAGAGGTGAGATTTTTGCTATTTTGCCCACACAATCACGGGGCTTCGCTAAAATGCCCACGAAACCATTGTCTCAACCGGTATAATGCCCATGAGCTATTTTTCGGACGAAATTGCCCCTATCTTCTTCTTCCTCCCCAAATCTCACCCGGTCTCCATTGCTCGGACCAAGCCGATGCTGCCCCACCGCGAGCTCGTCCCGGCATGGCCCCGTGCGCACCCCGTCGTCGCGACGGAGCCGCCACCGGCTCCCACCGAGGCTGCCGTGCCACTCCGCGCACCCGCCCGTCGACCTCGAACAGCACCGCCCCGTCGCGGGTCCCAGCCGGACCCACCCGCGCTGTCTCCGGGGAAGTCGACGCGCAGCGAGCACCCGCCGAGGCTGCCACGCCCACGTCGCCGCCGTATCCTCCTCGTGCCACGCGTCGCCGCTGCCGCGCCTCCCCGCCCTTCCTCATCCTTGGACCGGACCGCCTCCACCTCGGCGGCCCGATTCTCCCTGCTCCGTACGTGATGTGCGCGATCTCCTCGGCGACACGTGCCATCTCCTCGCACGTGCGTTCGATGGCGTTCGCGAACTAGAGCCCCTCTTCCTTGACGGACGCCGGCTTCGTCCTCGCCGAATCTAGCTCGGCTTCCGTGGCAACCTTGAGCGTTGCGTCCTGCTCCTCCCGGTGTTGCGCGGTCGTTAGCGCTACGGACCGTTCGTCCTCGATGTCCGTGCTGCTCGTCGGATGTCGCGCTCTTCGGATTCGCCGCCGACCTTGGCGATCTCTCGCAACGACACGCTCTTGGATTGCCTCGTGCTTGACGCCGCTGCCGAGGGCACGCGAATCGGATTCAAAGCTCGTCATCACACCGGACGTTGGCGTCTCTTCCGCGTCCCGCTCGGCCCGGGCCACGGCCTCCCTGGCGGACTTGACCTCACGCTGCAGCTTGCGCAGCTCCCGCTTCACGCGCTCCAGCTTCGTGCCTCCCCGCCCATCCTCATCCTTGGACTAGACCGCCTCCACCTCCGTGCGCAGCGAGGTCGGAACTTCGCCGCCCGCCTAGGCTGTCGCCTCCACGCGTGGCGAGGTCCTTGAGGTGCGGAGGGTGCAGGCCCATGGAGTGTGGGGAGGGCGATCATGGCAGCTAATGGGAGGAAGAAGGACAGAGGGGCAAGCTCGTCCTAAAGGGCATAATAGCAATGTGTGCAGCGGTTTTTGGGCGTTTTATCGAAGCCCAACGACAGCGGACATTTTACCGTAGCTCCACCGATTTCGTGGGCAAAATAGCAAAAATCTCGTTAGAGGTGGGTTGTATACCTGCTACGTTGTGATTGCCATGCTTTGTATTTGTGGGTACATTCGGTTTGGATTTACCACGCTGTTCGAGGAGTAGCTAGTGTCGGCTTTAATTATCATGTAGCATCCAAGGTTAGGTTATGGATGTAGGCTCCTAATAGTCCGTGCCTTGGCTTTGACTATCTGATTCTTGATGTAGTTCGAGTACTAGTGCGTATTATGTATTATAAATATTAATATTTTTTATATTTAATTAAAAGTTAAAAACATTTGACTTCTCATGAACACTTATGTTGGGACCCCGAGATCGAGTAGTAGATTGAAACTAGTGCATATAAATGGAGAATGTTTCCTTGTAACCATCGACCAGTGCCGGAATGAGGTACGCTTACCATATCAATGGTTATAGTCGTACATGTATGGAAGAGATTGATCTCCGTGATGGCGTGGCGGATTTGCATTTCAGACCAGGACTTGTTGTCTTTCCATTTGAGTCACTACCATCACTAACCTTTGTGCCCAATTTGTAAACCACTTTTCACATCCTTTAAGCTAAACACACATTTAGTATACTCCTTTAGTTCTCAAATTATTGACGAGTATTGATTTTTTCTACTACGTTTGACCATTTGTCTTATTCAAAATATTTTTTCAATTTTAAATATATAAAATTTAAATTGTGTTACAACCTATTTTAATGATATAGCAAATCATAGTAAAAATATTATTTATATATATATATATATATATATATATATATATATATATATATATGTATGTATATGTATATATAGTTAAAATAAGTCAAACTAACTAGTGGAACATATATATACAAGATCCAAGCATCTAGTCTAGCTATTCAAATAATGTTTATTAGGCCTCCTTTGGAACAAAGGAATTGTGGAGGAAAAATGGAGCAATTGAATCTATAGGAAATAATCTTATGTGTATCCTTTGCATTGAAGGATTGCTTCATGAAAATTTTGGAGTATATGAAAGTTTCCTCCATATTTTGAAGGATTTCTAGCATGCGGTTCAACCTCATGTTAAATTCATTTAAAAGTTTCATGGAACGTGATCTCTCTCTTTGTTCCCTCTCACTCATGAACATATAACCTTAAAATTTTTGTGTTTTTTGCGACATATCCTAACAACTTGTAGGAGCAATTTCTGCAGGTTTTTTTTATTCCATAGCATTCAAAAGCATATGCAACTTCAATCCTACGTTTTTTTATTCCTACATTTTGGGAATCATGCGTTCCAAAGGAGCCTTAAATTGTCTGGCGAGAGAATCGACCAAACGTTCCTATCCTAATTCCACATTTATCCTTCACTGTTGATAGAAAATTGATTCCTACGATCGTGAATTCATATCTGCTAATTATTCGGACTTCGACGATTTAATTTAACTTGTTTCCTCACAAGCCATTTTGCCTTGTGTTAGAATAATTTCTTAAGATTGTTCACATTGTTGAGAGAGATTACTCACAAACAAGAGGCAACATAATGCCAATGATGTATGCACATTCTACAAAACTACTGCAAATTTAAGCGTGCCCGTGCTACTAAACACCATAAATAGTTGACCCATCTTAGTATTTTACGAAACATAAGGGTATACCCAATGGTGATTTCATTTTTATCAAATGATGTATTACCACAAATAATTTTGATGACATGGTTTTAGCGTGTAACCCAAGTCTTGGGAAAATGAAAAATGGCAACAAAACAAGGTGCTAAAAAGTGGCATAAATCATATATTAAAAAAACATTGTTTTAGCATCATCTCATCACTTTAATAGTATGAGTACATCTCTAGATGCTGTCAAGTGGAGCACAATATAAACTTCGTTTTTAGGCGAGGCCATTTCTTATATTCCAATGGCACTCAAGCTACTCAAGCTCGGAATCCTTCTAGAATAAATAACTCCAGTCAACTACTTCCTCTGTTCTTTAATATAGAGTGTTTTTGACTTTCGGACATCTATTTTGACCATTCGCTTTATTCAAAATATTTGTAAAAATATTATCTTTTGTTATCATTTGTTTTATCACCATGTTTATTTTATGTATGACTTATTTGCTTTTATATTTTTATAATTTTTTGAATAAGACGAATGATTAAAGTTAATGTCTTCTAGTAAAAAATGCCTTATATTAAAGGACATAGGTAGTATTCGGTTAGTACTCGCTCCGTCCCATTGAAAGTGTCGCTATGATATCCGTGCTAGTCAAACTTTTTAAACATTGATTAGATTTGTAGAAAAATATTAGTAATATTTGTATATCTAAATAAGTTGATTATGAAAATAGATTCAATTATCTATCTAATGATACTAATTATATTAAATAAATATTTATAATTTTTCATATATTTTTTTATCAAAGTTAAAAAAGTTTGATTTTTTGAAAGCGAGAACGATATTTTCAATGGACGAGAGGTAGTACATGTTATCCATCACACCACCCTCTTCGAATTTGCCAAGGAGACCAGGGAGAGGAAAGAAGCGTTTTTTTTAAAAAATTTGTGAACATAATCTATTCTTGGCAATGTGCAAAAAATAGAACATAATAGTATGCCTTATTTAAACGGTTGCACCATCCTCTCATACAGTGATACACATGATTCTTATTGTAAGCAGGTTGCGCTACAATATTTTTTGTGTCGACCAAATCATTGATGTAATTTAATGTTGCATAGGCTAATTACAAATTTCGTCAGCTGATTTTAGTGAAAATCGTTATGGTTGCATGCTGGAAACCTTTTGTGCCAAATAAATAATATTTAATGTCCGGTTGAGATCTTTGAGACATTGGAAGCAGTTCTCCAAAGATGAATTCTCTTTACTTAAGCTTACTTTTTTTTTTTTGCAAGGCTTTACTTAAGCTTACAACGAAACCATATGTAAAATAGCCTCTCTGAGAATCAAAATAATGTTGTTCAATGTTGGTTTAGAAGTGGAAATATCCACTGTATAGCATCCTCATATTTGGAGTGAAATATTCTTATCTAGATATAACTAGTGGTGAATACATTTATGGTTAAAGCTACGGACAGATATAACAAAATTATGTCCTCCTTTCTTGACTTTTTAATTGGAGTACAATCGGAATCTTAAAAGGATTTCAGTGGTTGGCCAAAAGTGTATGCAGAAAGGCATCCCTAGTACTTCAGTCTCTCTGCTGATTTTTCGCAACTTCTTGTGTGACTTTAATCATTACTTCGTCTACCAAGAGCAATATTATGCGAGATCTTTTGGAAAGAAAAATTAAGTGTGCGATATAGTTTTCATGTCACCTGACTGTTTCGTCTAGAACGGCACTCTAATTCTAAAAAGTCGGTTGCACGTCGTAGAAAGTGGGTTCTGAACAGAGAGACATATTGATGCAGAAAGAAATGAAAAAAAAAGATATAGTAGTAAAGAGAAAAAATCTTATCGCACCCAGAGGTCCGTGGCCCGACGGTCGACACGTGTCTTGTCCACCCTGGCCCATCCCCGCGCCTACCTGAACCTTCCAGAAGGAAGCACCGCGAAAAAAAGTCTCGGAACCTTCCCGCCCTTCCTCCGCCCACCACGACGCCTCAGTCCCACAGAAAAACAATATCCTATGTCCTATCCAATCGCCACCACCCACGTGACGACGGGGCTTCATCGGACGGCTGAGGACTGCGCCGCCGCAGGAAGATATCAGAGCGACCTGGCCCACGTGTACGAGCGGTTTTTGTCGCAGTCCGGTTCACACGCCGGATCGGGTTTTTTCTCTCGTGCTCCTGTCTCGGTTTTTCTCCCCTCCGTTCCATTCCTGTCCTCCTCTTCCCCCCGTTGGAGTATCGTATAAAATTTCCTAATCCGCAAGCGAAGCTTCCAGAAGCCTTCACACCTTCCGTACCTTCCGCCCACCGCGACGCGGTACCTGCCGCATCTGGAAGCGACTTCCCAGATCTGGCGGCGGCCAGATGGCCGACCAGCAGGGCGCCGCCGCCGGAGATGCAGCGTCCGGGGAGCCCCCACCTGCGTCGGCGCCTGTCCCGGCGCCTGCGGAGGCGGCGGGGCAGAGGACGCTGCCGACGCCGTTCCTGACGAAGACGTACCAGCTGGTGGACGACCCGGCGGTGGACGACGTGATCTCGTGGAACGAGGACGGGTCGACGTTCGTGGTGTGGCGGCCGGCGGAGTTCGCGCGGGACCTCCTCCCCAAATACTTCAAGCACAACAACTTCTCCAGCTTCGTGCGGCAGCTCAACACCTACGTACGTTACGTGCTCCTTCCTTGCTCCTCGGTCGGGTTGGGGATGATTGATTGGGCTTGCTTGGTCTGCAGCGTCATGGCGGTGATGTCGCTTGTGTTTGCTTGGTTGTGACGTAGGGATTTAGGAAGATCGTCCCGGACCGTTGGGAGTTTGCCAACGACTGTTTCCGCCGAGGGGAGAAACGGTTGCTCTGTGACATACACCGCCGGAAAGTAGCGCCAGCGCCGGCTGGGGTTGGCTGCCGCGGCCGCGGCCGCGGCATCCGGCGCGGTCACGGTAGCCGCGGCTCCGATTCCGTTGGCGCTGCCGGTGGGGCTCCCGGGCTCGCCGGGGCTCTCCTCCGACGAGCAGGTCCTGTCGTCCAATTCCGGGTCCGCGGAGGACCACCAGCACGCGCCGTCGGGCTCCGGCGGCGGCGCCAGCGGGTCCGCGTCCGGCGACATGGGCGAGGAGAACGAGCGCCTCCGCCGCGAGAACGTGCGGCTGACCCGTGAGCTCGGGCAGATGAAGAAGCTCTGCAACAACATCCTCCTCCTCATGTCCAAGTACGCCGCGTCCCAGCAGCTCGACGCCACCGCAGCGCTGTCCTCCGTGGTCAACAACAACTCGGGCGAGTCATCGGAGGCCCTGCCCCCGCCGCCGCCGCTCCCGCCGGCGTTGCTCGAGCTTATGCCCTCGTGTCCGGCCGCTCTGGCGACTGCGGCAGCCGGCCTTGCCGGCGGGGTGGGGCCCGATGCGGCCGCGAAGTTGTTCGGTGTTTCCATCGGGTCAAAGCGGATGCGCGACGAGTCCGGCGGCGACGGCGAGGAGCCGGCGGACCACAGCGGCGGCGGAGGCGGGGAGGTGAAGCCTGAGGTGTCGGATCCGAATCAGCATCCAAGCAGAAGCAGCAAGGAGCCTTCGCCGTCGTCGACGTCGCCATCGGCGGACCAGCACCGCTGGCCCATATACCGGCCCACGCCCGTGTACCACTCGACGCGAGCCTGCAACGGACGGGACCCGGGGCCCGCCGGGTCCGACCAGGACGGGTCCAGCTCCAGGTGAGTCGGCCCGCCCAGCCTGTAGAACCTTCTAGTAAGTACTCTGTACCAATTAATTAATCAAGTCACCATATTAAAATATGAGCGACTAATTATCATCATTGCTAGAGACATAATAATAGTAGAATTTTTGGTTTTCTTGCTTGCTAATTGGGAATTTGCCGAATTTCCTCTCAGCTGCTGCTGCTGTTGTAATCTGTACGTTGATTCCTTGTTGTAATCTGTACGTTGATTCCTGATGCTTGTGTATAAAAATCCATCAGGACAGGAGTCGGACACCATGTACTTATGCCCTGTGGGCTACGGAAATGAGAAGTGCATTTCCGGGATGCTTCTGTATTGATCAATTATTTCATCTGAAAAGTGTTCACTGCAACATTCTGGTGGTTTTGCGCGTGCTGATTAGTATTCCGTCGCGATCGCAAGTAGTAGTACCAAGTTACGAGTCATTTGCGTGGTGATTCTAGAAATCGAATCGGTTGTTCACCAAATTTTTGTTAGGCCCCGTTCGTTTCTTATCCTCTAAAATTTAGCACTGTCACATCAAAGAGAATTTTACTATTTATAAATATTTTGATTAATTTAATGACAAAATCTTTTTGACAGATTGATGTTAATTTTCGAGATGAATCTAATGAGCTTAATTAATCTACGTTTTGCTAAAGTGGTGATACAGTAACTATCTTCTAATCATGACTTAATTAACCTTATTAGACTCGTCTCGTGAATTAGTCTAGGGACCTGTAATTTATTTTATAATTAAACTTTATTTAGTATATCTAAATAGTAAGATTTTTTTGATGTGACAGCTATAAATTTTAGTCAGTGTGCCACACCGGCTTGGCTTTTGTTGTTCAGAACTTCAGATAAGGACCTGTTGTTATGCGTCAATTCATTAATCGTTTTATCTCAGGGACCCCGCAAATGAACACGTCATTGCTAACTAGAAGCCGTGCCTTCGTTCGCGATTTCTTGGAGTGAGGTTTGGCTGTGCCGTGGGGTTAGATTGGGACGCGCCATCCAATCGTTCCAGGCCTGTTCGTTTCTTCCTATCTAATTTTTAGAGGGATCAAATTAAAGAGAATTTTATCATTTTGAGATCTTAAATAAAGTCTAATCTTGAAACTAATTGTAGACCCCTATCTAATTCACGAGACGAATCCAACGAGGGTAATTATGGTGTTATTAGAAGATGTTCTATGTAGCATCACTGTAGCAAAACATAGATTAATTAGGATCGTTAGATTCGTCTCGCAAATTAGAGGGGTCGCGACATAGGTTTTGTTATTAAATTAATAAAAGATCTACTTAAATAGTAAGATTCTCTTTGATGTGACAATATCTAAATTTTAGAGGTGGAAACGAACGGGGGGAGCGAAATGCGTTCGCCTTTCTCTACTGTTCCTTCTCGTTTTGCATGGCCAGCTGGTCCCCACGTTTGGAATCATCGAAAGCCCCTGCTAATTTGTTCCTTTCCAGTCATCGTCGAGGAGATGAATCTGTGGACAAGTAAAGCTGTCCTGGTGCCGTCGCTGATTAGAATGTCACGTGAACGGAATTGATGTTAAATTGGTTTCAGACTGACTGCACCGGGTACCGGACGCCATCTGGTACCCGGTACTGGAGGATCCACGTAGTACATAATCCTCTGCACCGGAGTGCGGGAGGCGTCCGTGCACTCTCTGGATGCGCTCCCACCCGTCATATAGAGCGTGGTACGGAACGTCCGGGACACGCCCGACGTGGCGTGGGCCCCGTGCTTCTCGCTCTTCGCGCCATGAGGGCGGCGGAGGCGAGCGAGCCCGATGCGGATCCGGTCGGAGGAGGATGTGCGGCGGGCGAGTGAGGCGGGCCCGACGCGGATCCGGCCGGCGGCGCCCGCGGATCTTGCGCCCGCCATGGCGGCCGGGGAGGCGGGCGGGGAGGAGCCGGACCGGAAGGCGAGGTGGGGCAGCCGGGGAGGCGAGGTGGGGCGGCCGGGGATGGAGGCCCGGCCGGATCCATCACCATGCCCGCCGCCGCCGCCCTAGATCCGGCGGGCCCGGCGGCGGCTCGTGCGCGGGGAGGAGAGGACGGGGCGGGCCGGCGGCGGCTCGTGCGTAGGGTGAGGCGGCGGAGCGGGGGTGACGGGCGGCGGCGCGTGCGCTCGGGGAGGCGACGGAGCGGGGAGGAAGAAGGGCCGCGGGGAGGTGCGCGCGGCGCGCTGGGGAGGCAGCCGGGGAGGTGCGCGCGGCGGCGCGGGAGAGAGAGGAAGGCGGGCGGCGGCGCCAAAGCGGAGGAGGGAGGCCGGCGGCGTCGAGCGGCGTGGTGAGGAAGGATGGGGAAAAATGGAGAGGGAGAGGGAGAGAAAAGGAAGAGAAAAAGGGAGGAAAGGAGAGAAAAAAGAAAAGAAAAGGGAAAGATAGAAAAAAAAAGAGGAGGGATGAAAGGAGATGGTAGTTGGAGATGTTGAATAAAATATTGGGTAGTTGATATAAAGGATGGATATAGAAGTACTGAACGGGTGCAGCAAACTGAATATAGAAGAGGAATTTTGCTTGATCGGGACGGAATATTCCTTTTAGAGGATGAGTTTAGAGTACTACGAGTGCGGATAGTCTCATTCTCGGGGATTGCTGTTTAGGTTGAGCATAGCGTACGTCAGTACTTGCGAGACCGTGTGTCAAATCTTGCATTTGCGTGCTCACTGTCCGACCAAAACCCACGTTAATCACATAGATTCCGTTCATTCCGATGCACCAAACGCTAATATAACTCTTGATGTTAATTGTTGTTACTTTTTTTTGAACTTAGTGTTAACTGTTGTTACTCCTAATAAAGCTGGAATGTATTTTCCTGGATGGTGTCCGGTTAATGCCCATAGCAACTTCCAATCCAAAGAGTTGGCCGCACGTTACCATGCGTGCGCCGGTGGTCGCGTCATTGCTTTATGCGGCTAGCTAGGTAGATATCCGGTATCACTAGTATAGTACTAGCCTATACGGATGTCACATTTCTCAGGGTGCCTCATGGAAACCGCGCGTTCAGCTTTGCGCGTTCACCAAATTCGTGAAACAAGCCGCAGAGGCGCATAGACACGCTTGTAGTAACCGGGACCGGCAATGCAATTTCTGGAAAGGTGGAATTCAAGAGCATATCTGTGGGAGCCGGAAACTTCCACATTCCATCTTTGGCATCTGCGTGC
Organism: Chloris gayana; assembly: GCA_031894775.1. Lineage (NCBI taxonomy): Eukaryota > Viridiplantae > Streptophyta > Magnoliopsida > Poales > Poaceae > Chloris > Chloris gayana. Next base: position 23,278 of record JAUNZO010001251.1, read on the forward strand.
CCTACGACGCTAGGACTACGAACAATTAGCATTCCCCAAAAGTGCAACACGCACGACCCTGGTAGCTTCTCGCCTTGGCCGGAATACCATTTTGGGCATAACTTTTACCCATATCGTTTGACCGAACACAGATTTATTTCGCCTTCAAAACACCACGCGCTGTTGACGAACCTTCCCAGCGATCGCCTCAGAACCAGAGTAAGCCATCACGTGTTTCTTTATGCCGCTAGGAAGATAACCGGATATGACTATATACTTACCAGGGTTGGAATTCATCAAACTTTTTTGCGCGTTCGCTAATGTTTTGTGAAACAAGCCGCAGAGACGGTTGTCACTGGCAACGCCATTTCAGGAAATGGGGAATTCAAGAGCACTTCATACCAAATCTCTGAGAATGAAGGGCTCCCCTCGAAACTTCCTGCATTCCATCTTTGGGACTTCCGTGCCCAAACAACGCACACATTCCCCATAAGTGCAAAACATTTGCGTGCCCCTGGTCACGACGCGTTGGATGGCCCTGATAAGTTTTACGGATAATATCTTATGACCGAATAAATATTTACGATTCCAATTTGAGCTTTGATGGACATGAAGGAACCTCATCGGAAAGGCCAGGGCCGCTGCTCCTGTGAACGGCACGGGATCGACTCGGAGTAGAGTCGTACACGGCCGCGTCGGCTGCTATAAGTAGCAGCTCATGAGACACGATCTCCTCTCCATCGTCCATTGTTCATCCTCTTCTGCGGCGCATACCGCCTAGGTTTTCTCTTCCGTCCAATCCCCGTTGTTGTTCGACTTCGATCGACGCCGCATAGGTAGCTAGCCATGGCGGTCAAGGGGATGACGACGACGCTGCTGCCGCCGACCACCACGAGCCTCGAGGTGACCGTGGTCTCGGGCGAGTCCGTGCGCCTCCGCTCCGGCCGCAAGCTCGGCCGCGGCGCCTACGCCGTGGTGCAGACCGCGTCGTCCTCCGCCGTGACCCACGTCGACGAGGACGGCGACTGCGGCGGCTACCCGTTCTGGGACGAGCCCGTGCGCGTCGATCTCCCGGCCGGCGCGCGCGCGATCGACGTCGAGATCTGCCGCAGCAACGGCGGCGGCGGGCGCGGGCGCGGCGGGTCGGTGGCGGCGGCGCGCGTGCCCGTCGAGGACTTCTCCGTCGGCCCGCCCGGCCACCTGCATTGCCTCAGCTACCGGCTCCACGACACCGGCGGGATGCGCGGCCGCAACGGCATCGTCAACATCACCGTCAAGAGGATCGGCGGCGAGGGCGGCAAGGCCGAGGCCTCCTGCTCCTCCTCCATTCCGGCGCCTGCCATGGGGAAGGTCGCGGACGGCGCTGGCGCGAGCGGGAGCGGTTCGTGCTGCGCTGTTGGAGATCCGGCGGCAGGCGTGGTGATCGGGTACCCCGTCGGTATCGATTTCTCTGGGGCCGGGCACGCCGGCGGCAAGGGCGGTGTGTAGATCAGCGCGGTTGGTAGGTGGCAATGTCTGTGCCTGATCTTGCAGTAGGATCAACTTGTGGTGCGATAGATGAAATCACTCGCTAATTTCCAGGATCGTGTTTAATTTGTTTTTTTATACAGATTACTGATTAGATAGATGATTCAATCAATCAGGTGAAAGATGAACAGGTCCATGTTAAACATTGTTTTTTCTGACTGCTCCGGTTTGCGTTTTCCGGTTTTAATAATACGTTTCTGACTCAAGTACGCTCGGGAAATCACTGTTCTCATGGGCCGTTTGGCTTTGTACGTCTGGGCCTGTTGCGCTGGCCTGTGATTTTGCTTCTCCGACTTTACTGGACTTGGACCGATGTTCTGTTGACTGTTCCCGCGTTCAGCCTCGTGCAGTGCATTGACCCGTTGTGACCAGTGAGTCAGTGACCAAGGATGGTAAATTAACAGGTCTTTTCGGACAATCAAAATCAGACAGTTCAACCGGCTGGTGGACCACCTTCCTTCCACGGAAATCAATACACTGAAATCCATCCCCGATTCAATCCTCATTGCTCAGATGCAAGCGCTCGTCCAGATCAGAAATTCATGGTAGCTGAAATTCACAAACGTTGAACGGAAGAAACTCGAAACAACCTGCCCTAGAGGATCTCATGCTTGCTTGCACTACACGTATTAGTATTTTTTATGCACTCCACGTAGCATGCATGCAGATAAAAGTAAAGGCATGCCTACTCCGGATTGGAACTCACACCATCTCTCGCAGATTAGTGACCCCTATCGCTACAACTTGCGCATCGCAACTGTGCGTGCCTTAACCCTTAGCGGCTGTTCGTTTTCTTTAACATGTTAAAGTTTTAAGGCAAAAGTTTAGTGTCTCTTTTGAGGTTAAAGTTTAGCCCTCTTTTACCTCACTTTTTAGCCTTAAAGGATAAACTTTAGCCCTTTTAATCTACATATTCGTTTCCTTGAGACTAAACTTTTGCCTTTTAACCTCTTTAACTTCTTTAGCCCATGAAACGAACACCCTTAGTCATCTCGAGACCTGATGACCCATTTGACTCGTCGACGATGATCCTCTGACCGGCTGCCGCGCGCGGCGCTTTTGCCCTGTTTCGGCAAAGGGGTTTAATGACGACTCCCCGCACTCCAAGAAGTGCAATCAAGGTAGCTGCCCTATGGCCATCGAAAGCGGACATTCATGGCCTCAGCTGATGGACGGATAAGTTGCACCATTAACTAGGCCTGCATGCATAGGCCTTTGCTTTCAGCGTCAGTAAAGAGTCTCGCCTCAACACCAACGACAAACTCCCTGAATGCCTATGGTAATGGTGGTGTTATTGATAGCATTCCAGAGGCATTGGACGAGGACGAGGAACAGGGCAATTGGCCTTTACTCAGTGCAAATTGCATCACAGGGATCTCGCCAAAACAAATGGAACTGGACGATGAATATGATTGCCTCTCGTCTTCTCCTCGTCGCGACGTCGACCTGCGCAACGCTCCGCGTGTGGCACCTTTTCGGCTGTATTTTCAAATCTGATTGCTTCGAAGGCTTCATTTCAATCCATGGCAGCATAACACCAGATGGCACTCGCACACTCCAGCTGCTTCGTGTCCTGAAAGCAATAAGATCGGGCTATGTTGACGGAGACGGAGATGATATGACTCTAATAGCCCGTAAAATAAGACCACCAAATAAGCAGTCTATCATTGCAACCCATACTTTAGAGTCAAACATGTGGGTCTCGATCCATTTATAAATTTATTCTTCCATAATAGTAATTGCGTATATGTAGCAAGGTTTAAAAAACCGAACTGGCCGGCCGGTTTTTGAACCGAAAAACCGGTCTGGTTAACCGGTAAAACCGACGATTAACCGAACTGCTACAGTATTTAGCTTTGGTTTACCCTGGTTAACCGGTCGAACCGCCCGACCGACCGGGACCGGTTTCCGGTTAACCGGGATAACCGGCCGGTTTTAAACGGTTATTTGAACCAGGATATGTAGACGTCGGAAACTGCTCGACCGATTACATCATTATGCTATATGACAGGACCATCGGTCGTGTTCAACGTAGAATTGATAAATGACAGTGAAGTTCAATCGGTTTCCAGGAGTAGTACTACTGTAGATGTTTGCAGTGAACATTACTACAAGCGTCTCAGGCCCAAATGAACTGAGCTCCACTATTTGCGAAGCTGTTGATGGTAGTTTGGTGCCCGGTCCCGGTCGTACGGCTTAAGTTACTACACTGCTTCAGTTCAGAAGTCTGACTGAAAATTTTTCCTCATCGCTAGTCACATAGCACATGCGCGGCATCATCATGTGTTGTACCAGTCCACATATTCCGCGCGCACATACGAGAGCAGCATCGTCTAGCAGTTTCCATCAGATTAGGGAACCACACAATAATTGAATCAATATAATCATTATTATACGTGACACATTTATTTCTCTTCATAAATTTAGTATACAGACACGCTTTGTCATAAAACTTGGATAGAGCCATCTTGGTTGGGCTTTCTTCATAGCTGACAATTGATCAGCGACGTACGTACTTGCAAAAAATATTGTGAAGCGGGGGTCCTCTAGGTAGAAAATAGTGATGTACTCCTTGCAAATTAGTGCGCGCAGTGGCGAAAGGTAGTACAGCCAGAGAAACGTTATTAGTAACTGAATTTCACATGCACGAATTAAAACGCCATATCTCACTATCAAAAGGAAAAACGAACAAGAGAACATAATAAAAGTGGGGATCTTCCTTCATACGAATGAATCAATCAGGGCAGAAAAAGGAAAGGTTGAAAGCAGTTTGATACTGTATCCGTAAAGGCGTCGTTTCCAAATGGGTACTGGTTTTATTAGGCCTGGCCGTATTGACATTGCAGACGGTCGATACGGTACAGCACGAGCCGTGGCAGCTGGAAATGGGAAATTTGGTACCGTAAATGACGCTTTTTCGCACCCTTAATTTAGCTATGATGATGGCAGCACTAGTGACGCCTCGTGCACGCATGTGTATACGTACCTCTGCGTCGATCACCAGCACGAAGAATGAACAACGTGTCCATCTCGTTGCCCCGTATCCGCGCGATATACTACATCTTTGCGTCGCCTCGACTTAGCTGAACCCCACAGCGGGCACGGCCCAGGCCCAGCTCTCTCGTGTCCGTGCGCTGGCTGTGGCGGGTTCGGCACGGCGCACCACCGCGAAGGCGTCGTTGGGTGGGGGCCGTGCTGCCCGTACCCCTGCCTGCTGCTGGCATTTACTCCCCACCTCCACGCCACCACTTGGCCAGCCAAGCCTCCCTTCTCGCGAACCGCCTGCCTGCCTCCCCGGCCGGACGTCGCACCAGAAAGATCCCGCCCCACACAGCGCGCCGCCTGCTCATTTACGACCGCTCCGTTCTTCCTCCTCCTCTTCCGTCCCTGCCCTTGGCCGTTCCCGATTCTCCCAGCGCCGAGCGGAGGGCAGCCCGGCCATTTCGCCACGCACGGGAACGGGAAGGGGGCGGGGGACCGTACGGCGGCGTTCCGGGGCGCGTCCGGCTCAAAGCCAGCCCAGCACCACCGCGAAGCCCGCCCGTGAGAGGTCCGCGTCACGTTCGGTTCCTTGGCTTTCTCCCATCCCTTCCTTCGGTCCAATCCAAACCCGGCTTCCCCCTGCCCTGCCGTGCCACCAGCGCCCCTTTTCCTCCCCGTGCACCTGTTTTTTCTCCGCCTCCCGCACAGCAAGGCTGACAGCGAGCGGCACGAGTCTACCAGTCCTTCTCGTTTCTTTTTCCTTACCATTTCTTCTTCTTATATAGGAGTAGAGTAGAAGATGCACATATATATATATATATATAGATATATAGAGAAAAAAAGGGAATGGGCGCGTCGCTGTTGTACTTGCGCTCGATCGTCTACACGGACGGGGGGCGATGGTCCCGTGCCCACGCCACGACCATTTTGCTTGCCAGATCTGTGGCGGTGTGAAAGTAAACAATTGAGCTGCCGCCGATGTTCTTCATCCGCCGGCGTGGGGCCCCGCCCGTTTGACTCCGGCCTCCGTGTGCGGGTCAGCCCCACTTGATTTTCTGCTCCACGTCTGTTGGCTTCCCCCATTTTCAGCTTCCTTCCCCCGTCCTCACCTCCCGGAAAAAACACAGTGACGCCAACCAACAGCGGCGCGTTTTATCTGCCTCCTCGACTCTCCACATGTGCACCTTTATCTTCCTCTCTTATAGCCAGCCATAGCCGGCCGGCCTTCCTTCCTCTCTCGACCTCCTCCTCCTCCCTCCTTTTCTCCTTCACTACCCTTCGTCGTTCGCCGGGGCAAGGGGCACATGCCGCGGTGGAGCTCATTTGAGGGATAGTATATAGTCGGATTACAGGGTGGGGTCGCCATCGCCGCCGTTAGGACGACGACGGCGGCGGCGGAGTTTGGTGTTGTCGTCTTGGCCTTCCTTTCCGTGTTCGGCTCCATGATTCCCTTCCATATTTGCGCCTGCAATACCGTGGACATATTTTAATGCACGCCTCCGGTCTCGTTCCATAAACAACTCCTGATTTAATCCTTGGGATCTGGGGGGAACCCGCGGGGTTTGGTAGGATCGCGCGCGCCCGGGCAGCAACGAGAGATCTTTTTTTTTGCCGGGAGTGGAGGAGGAAGTGGTTCCTGATGAGCTTCGGTGGCATGTTCGACGGCGCCGGCTCCGGCGTGTTCTCCTACGACGCCGGCGGTGGGGGGATGCACAACCCCGGCCGCCTCATGCCCTCGCCGCCCATCCCGAAACCCGGCGGCGGGTTCGCCTCGCCCGGCCTCTCCCTCGGCCTGGTAGGCCGCTGATGAGCTCACTTGCCCCGTCCGATCCTTTGGTATTTCTTGTGTGCTCACTGCTGATGATTCATTTTTTTTGTTTCAGCAAACGAACATGGACGGAGGGCAGCTCGGAGACGTGAGCCGGCTGGCCCTGATGGGGAGCGGCGGCAGCGGGAGCGTCGGCGACGGGGACTCGCTGGGCCGCGGCCGGGAGGACGAGAATGACAGCCGGTCCGGGAGCGACAACCTGGAGGGCGCCTCCGGTGACGAGCTCGACCCGGAGAACAGCAACCCGCGCAAGAAGAAGAAGCGTTACCACCGCCACACACCGCAGCAAATCCAGGAGCTCGAAGCGTAAGCCTGTTTGGTAAAATTCGAGTTCTGCTCATCAGACCGGCTAGTAGTAATTAATCTTGCATCCGCTACCCGGCCGGTTGCAGTGTGTTCAAGGAGTGCCCGCACCCGGACGAGAAGCAACGGATGGAGCTGAGCAAGCGGCTGAACCTGGAGAGCCGGCAGGTGAAGTTCTGGTTCCAGAACCGGCGCACGCAGATGAAGGTCCGTTTCAATCCATGGAGGCATGGACATAGCATGCACGTGTGCTAGCTAGTAGCTGATGATGTTTGTCGCTGAACGACTCGCAGACGCAGATCGAGCGGCACGAGAACGCGCTTCTTCGTCAGGAGAACGACAAGCTGCGCGCGGACAACATGACGATCCGCGAGGCGATGCGCAACCCCATCTGCGCCAACTGCGGCGGCGCGGCGGTGCTCGGGGAGGTGTCCCTGGAGGAGCAGCACCTCCGCATCGAGAACGCGCGGCTCAAGGACGAGCTGGACCGCGTGTGCGCGCTGGCCGGCAAGTTCCTGGGCCGGCCCGTCTCGTCCGGCAGCCCGGTGTCGTCGTCGCTGCACTCGGGCCTGGAGCTCGGCGTCGGCTCCACCAACGGCTTCGGCGGGCCCTCGGCGCTGTCGCCCATCATACCCGACCTGCTGGCCCTGCCCGGGCCCGTGGGCTCGTCGTCGGCCCTGCGCCTGCCCGCGGGCATCGAGATGCCCGCGGCGGAAGGCGTGGACCGCGGGGTGCTGCTGGAGCTCGGGCTCGCCGCCATGGAGGAGCTCGTGAAGCTGTCGCAGATGGACGAGCCGCTCTGGCTGCCGGCCGGCGCGGGCTTCGAGACGCTCAACTTTGACGAGTACCACCGCGCGTTCGCCCGGGTGCTCGGGCCCAGCCCCGCCGGGTTCGTCTCCGAGGCCACCCGCGAGGCCGGCATCGCCATCACCAGCAGTGTCGACCTCGTCGACAGCCTCATGGACGCGGTAAGATGTTCACTTCGTGCTCTTTAATTTCCCGGCCGTCACGTTGTTTGTCAAAAGTTACAAACCACCAATATAATGCGCAGTCCCGGTGGTCGGAGATGTTCCCGTGCGTCGTGGCGAGGGCGAGCACGACCGACATCATCTCGAGCGGCATGGGCGGCACGCGCAGCGGGTCCATCCAGCTGGTGAGTTTGCACTCCATTCCGCAACGCAATGCCATGGACGTCCTTTGCTTTCGTTGCGTGACGAGTGACGGCTTGGAACGCACGCAGATGCACGCGGAGCTGCAGGTGCTGTCGCCGCTGGTGCCGATCCGGGAGGTGCTGTTCCTGCGCTTCTGCAAGCAGCACGCGGAGGGGCTGTGGGCCGTGGTCGACGTCTCCGTGGACTCCGTGCTCCGCCCCGACGGCAGCCACCAGAACGGCGGCGCGGCAGGGTACATGGGCTGCCGCCTCCTCCCCTCCGGCTGCATCGTGCAGGACATGAACAACGGATACTCCAAGGTGCGTACCCGTCCGTCCGTCCGTCCGTCGTAACCACCGCCACCACCAGCTCACCCCATGGCCGCGCTCGGTAATGGCTCACCCGATTTGAAGGCCCGGCCTTAACTCCGTCCGCACGGCATGTGGCGGCCACAGTGCGCGCGCATTTAGGGCGCGCACAGCACAGCACAGCGCAGTATTTTATGCTCCTGCGCGTGTGCGTGTGCGCCGTACGTGAATCCAAGGCTCCTGCCATGGCGCGGCGCCCGATGCGCGCAGGTCAATGCGCAGGTCAGTTGGTTCCCGTGCCGCTTGCGACGACGACTCGGTGCTCTGAGCTCTGACGCGCGGCGAGCTTGACTTGTAGTTGTAGCTGGGGCCTGGGGGCACCTAGCCCAATTTTTGAAACGTTTCGACGCTTCTGCTAGATGCGGCGTCGTACGTGCGCCGAAATGGTCGCCGCTTAGATCCAGTTTTTAAGGGTTCAGCGTGTTGTTTGTTTAATCACCGCGGAGCTCGTGTCGTGTTTGCGAGCACGACATTTCCTGTAAGCAAAGCACTGTACTACTAGTCCGTAGTATAGTTTGCTGGATAAATCCAAACCTCTTCTTCGTGATCCATGATCTGCTCTAGCTCGGTTGTAGATCTTGTCTTCTTCCTGTGGTCTTTTCCTGCGGCGCTTTGTGTGGTGCAGTACGACACGGCGCGGTAGTAGGGTTTTGCAGCGGTCAACTGCTGAGCCCCCTGCTCGGTTTGACGTGATGATCGATCTGTGCATGTGTGTACCGCACTGCCTTGCTTGGTTTAGTTTACCGATTGTACCGCTGCTACCGCCCAGCCGCGAGATTGCGGTAACCGTTCGGAAAACCGCACAAGTGACGGATTTGAATTTGTTTGAGTCGAAAACGGTTTTTCGGGCGGTTACCGAACGGTAAGTGCGGTTTACCGTTCGGTAAGTGCGGTTTACCGCCAAACGCAACGGAAAACCGACATAAAATAAAAAATGAAAAAATATAAAAAAAGGCAAAAAATAGTTGACATGAGCTTTGCATAATTTTTAAACCAATAAAACACATATATTAAGCACATATAATCCAGATAACATCATATAAACTCACAAGACATATAATCCATACTACATATGGTTCAAATAAATTGTCCATTACATCACATAGTTTTTTAACAAATAATTATACAACCTAGAATATATTACGTATATTATAATAAATTTATTATACATTACACAAGTGACAATGGTTGCTACATCCAATTAGTGTATTCATCCATTAATACGAGCGCAATCCTACGAGTAGTCAATGTCTCATATGTAATTAGAGTATAATTGTTAGTGACAACAAATAGTACAATACATATTGAACAAATCACCTTCATATGAAGTGGGATAAGATTATTTTTATATTTTTATTCATTTTCTCCATTTTTACGTTTTTTATTTTTTTGACCCCTCAAATTTGTGAATTTTCGTAACATTATTTCACAAAAAATCATCATATGATGTCTAGTTTTTTTTACGAATTTTTCTATCAAATTTTTTCAAAAATTTAAAACTTCAAATTTTAAATGACCGGTAACCGGCCGTCCGCGGTTACCGGACCGACTCGGTAACTGCGGTAACCGCGGTAACCGGCCGGTTACCGAGCGGTAAGTTAAACCATGCTGCCTTGTCCTGTTGCGCGACGTCGTATGCCCGCCGACCCATCTCCACCCCTGGCCCTTTGCCGCGCGTCCTTTACCACCGTCGCGTGACCGCGTGACCGCATCTCTTTTACCTGCCTGCCTCCGCCATTACTGCGCTGTCCCCGGCCCGGCGCCACAGGCAAGTGGCCGTGGCCACCGGGGAGAGCTGCTGCCTGCCTCTATAGCTGCAGTGAGACTGACGCTTTGCACTGTTGGTGTGTACCTGCAGGTCACGTGGGTGGTTCACGCGGAGTACGACGAGGCGGCGGTGCACCACCTCTACCGCCCGCTGCTGCGCTCCGGCCAGGCCCTCGGCGCGCGCCGCTGGCTCGCCTCGCTGCAGCGCCAGTGCCAGTACCTCGCCATCCTGTGCTCCAACTCACTCCCCGCCCGGGATCATGCCGGTGAGTAAAGTACCTGACGGTTGACAACTTTCCCAAGCGTTCGTTATTGTGCCATTCCGTCGTCGTATGACTGATCATTACGAATGTTGCTTAATTAACTCGAACATGCCGCCTATGTGCAGCGATCACGCCGGTGGGGCGGCGGAGCATGCTGAAGCTGGCGCAGCGGATGACGGACAACTTCTGCGCGGGGGTGTGCGCGTCGGCGGCGCAGAAGTGGCGGCGCCTGGACGAGTGGCGCGGCGGCGAGGGAGGCGGGGCCGGCGGGCCGGGGAGGAGAAGGTGCGCATGATGGCGCGGCAGAGCGTCGGCGCGCCGGGGAGCCGCCCGGCGTGGTGCTCAGCGCCACTACGTCGGTCAGGCTCCCGGCCACGCCGCCGCAGGCCGTCTTCGACTACCTCCGCGACGAGCAGCGGCGCGGGGAGTGGGACATCCTGGCCAACGGCGAGGCCATGCAGGAGATGGACCACATCGCCAAGGGACAGCACCACGGCAACGCCGTCTCCCTCCTCAGGCCAAATGTAAGTACACACTACCACCCACATTTCGCAATGTATTCATACTACTTGTGCGTACCATGCGTCTACGACTGTTCACTTTCATAATTTTATTGTTGCCTTTCGTGATAACAAATTTTATTAGCTACTAGTGATATGGAGATGCTAAACAAATTTGTTTAACCAAGATTTTACTGCTTTTACCATAGTGATTAGTGAATGAGCTCTCTCTCTCTCTCACTCTCTGTCCATTCTGGATCTTCGGTGCAGTACCACTTGCTTTTCAAGTAGTACTAGTACCTAGTACTGTACCATACTGCCGGATTTATTGGTACTATGTGCATGGGTTGAGGGACACGGTGACATAAAGAAATGGACAAGCGGGAAAAGGATAAAACTTGGCATCGGGCAGGGTTGACATTTGTGAGGGAAAGCCTAGCCGTTAGCTTTCCCCTCTGTGCTTGGAGCCATGCATGCAGCCTAGCTGCCCTGATCCTTGCTCTCCAAAAGGCTGCCTGCCTTTTTCTCCTTTTTTACCACTACCAGTACCAGCTCCTATTTTAGATTTCCTCTCTCTAGCTTGTTAAAATGGTGCATCCTGTTTCATGGAACCTGCGATTTGCGAGTTGTACTCTCTAATTCACCATGACAGTTATCCTAAAATGGCTTATTTCTTTCTTTCCATACTTCCTGACAGACCAATGTCAAGTGGCTAAATTCCTTTTGTTGTCAGAAATTCTAGTGGTTTTGCTGATAAAATAATGCAGCAATGCATCTCATGGTGGATTGTTTCCGTTCATTGCATACTCGCAATTTGTAGAATACTTCCTCCATTCTTCTATTTTTCAAAGCCAGTCTCGATTTGTCTCCTCTTTTTACCACTGCCAGTGCTGGCTGGTTTTTGGATAACCTGCTGGACTCATCTTCTTTCATGCTGGACAATACCTAGTATTTTTTAAGGCGTCACTCTTATCTCACTTGTTTAAAACATACATCCTGGTTGATGGTGCTGTTTGACTATCCCGAACTTGCTTGTTCCTTCCAAATTGCCTCCTTACTTTCTGACAGACC
>JAUNZO010001253.1:0-18732 GCA_031894775.1 Chloris gayana
CATCTTCCACCTCCGTCCTCCACCTCTTTCGTCGTTGTTTGCCACCCCGGCCGGCCAACCGTGGCCCTCCCATCGTGTCCGCGGCAGCCCACCCACCGTCGTGTCGGCCACCTCCTCCGAACCCTAACCATGGTCGTGGCACGCCTATATCTCTAGCACCGAACACTTAATCCCTCTCTCCTCTGTGCTCATCGCCTAAACTAATCTGCTTTCCACGCTCGTCGCCGCGTCGCACCGCCCGCAACACCCGGCGCTCCGTCGCCGGCTCGCCGACGAGGAGGAAGAAGGAGAGGGTGGAGGTTGCGCTCTGCCAGTGCCAGGGAGGGGTGGGGTGGGGAGGACTGCCGGGGAGTGGAGGCCGTGGTGTCGGGTTTGGAGCTTTCGTGAGAGGATAATGTGAGAAAGTCCGAGCCAACAATGACACAACATTTCAAGGCCTTCTTTGAAACAAATAAATTGTGAAGAAAAAGTGAAAAAAAATTGAACCTATAGAAAAAAATCCTACATACACCCTTTAAATTTAAGTATTGTCTCATATATAGGAATTTTATGTCGGGTCGATCCGACACAAGGTTGTGTAACGTGTTTAGGCCAAAGGTGCAACCCAACAAACAGCACGTGCACGAACATTTAAATTTAAGTAGCAACATCAATAAAGCTGGTAATAGTCCACTAAAGTATGACTTAAAAACAACCCAAGCATAACATGACCTATCATTGTCGTGGATCGCCTAGCCAAGAGTTTGATCTTTGAAAAACTTGGACCCTGTTAGTTTCCTATCCTCTAAAATTTAGCATCGTCACATCAAAGAGAATCTTACTATTTATGAATATTACGATCAATTTAATGAGAAAACCCTTCGACAGATTGGTACTAATTTTTAAAATAAATCTAATAAACTTAATTAATCTATGTTTTGCTAAATTGATGCTACAAGTAACCGTCTTTTAATCATGACTTAATTAATCCCATTAGATTCGTCTCGTAAATTAGTCTAGGGGTCTGCAATTTATTTTATAATTATTTATTTAGTACTTGTAAATAGTAAGATTCTTTTTTATGTGACAACTCTAAAATTTATACCCTATGAAATGAACACACTCTTGATAGGCACGTATGGTTTTTATCTCCACCCGCTGGAGTTTGTAACTCTTAGTGTCTAAATGATTAATAAAGGGTGGTGATGTTTCTTTTAAAAAAACAAGACCTATCCTTGTAAACTCTAGTTGCTTCTCTTCACTTCCTCACCGCAGTCACTCCTCACTAGCAAGGCAGCAACTCACCCTAGCGGTGGCCGGCTATCGTAGTTGTGATCCCCGTCCGCTACTCACACGCGTCGCTGCTGCAACCACACCTTGCTACATCTTGCTTGCAGCTTGTAGCTTTCCTCGTTGAACCGCCACCGTCCGTGGAAGCCAAGCTCGTCCACGCCACCCTTAAAGGAGGGAAAAAAGAAAAATACATGGGACTCATACCAGCCGGACTTTAGGAGAGAGAAGGAATGCTCTTATTTTCGGGTTGAAAGAGGGATTTGGAAACCTCTTAGTTTAGAAGTTTATTTAGAAGTTTTATTGGAGTTGATTTTTTATCGAAACTCTTAGGGCATATTTAGGAGAAGGGAAAAACGTAGAAAAAATAGAGGAATTGTTCTTCAGAGAAAGGAATTGCATGTGGACGTTTTTTTTTTCTTTTATGTAGCATGTGGACGTTTGGGACAAAGTAATGAGACAAATCCTTTCTTGAGAAAATACTAGGAGACTACTTGCGGCAACCAACGATTGAATGCTAAGGGCATGTACAAAGGAGATTCCACTGTGATCTCTTGGGCATATGTATCAAGCAAAGAGATATGAAACAACCGTAGTCATACAAAGAAGAGACTCTACATGCCGTGGTTTAATAAATATATATATTAATGATTGTATGACAAAAGTAGTCTCTTCACACGTCAAAGGCGCTAAGAGTTGTCTTTTACATTTCAACACGTGATAGAGACCGTCTCTTCATCAAGAGCCCACCCAACCGTCTCTTCAAGGGATAGAGAGGCTAACTGCAAAAATACATTGTCACATCAACTTAAGAGCCCGTTCATTAATTAGTGTTGTACATGCCCTAATAATGTTGAGAGAATTCCCTATTTGGCCTTCAAAAAGATGAGCGTTCCTTTCTTGGCCCATTTAGTATTGAACTTCCCTGTGTGACCCAAATGTGTACCTCTCTTACTTATTTGGCCTTCCGTCGCCCAGTTAGATTGTGCCGTGAGTTGTCTTCCTCCTTTCCCCGCTCACGACTCACGACTCACGAGCGAGGAGGGGCGCAGGAGAGAAGGTGGCGCCGTCGGATCCAAGGAGGGGGTCGCCGGGGTCGGGCCGGGCCGGGATTCGGCCAAATCGTCCCCGCCGGCGAGCTCCGGCCCGCGCCGCCTAGCCGTTCGTCGCTCACCGCTGCAGAGGAGTCGGTTGCCGCCGCCCATGGCTAGGGTTTCGCCGCCGCCGCCCGGGCCGGCGGGCACAACGGCGCCGCCGCCCGTCCTAGCGCGCGAGGAGGCGTCCGGTGCCGGCGAGCAGGATGGGGCGCGAGGAGGGGCGCAGGCCGGCGAGCATGGAGGGGCGCAGGCAACCGCCGTCTTGCAGGCCGGCGGGCACGACGACGCCGCCGCCCGTCCCGGCGCGCGCAGGAGGCGCCCGGCCGGCGAGCGAGAAGAGGCGCAGGCCGGCGGGCGCATGCGGCCGCCTTCTTCCGGGCCGATGGGCACAACTTCTTCCGGGTCGTCGAGCGGGAAGGGGAGCAGAGCCACCACCACCCGTCCCGACGCAAAGCCACACTCCCAAGCAGTAGGGATGCGAGGCAGCACCTCCAAAGTTGTCTCCTCCAACCACGATTGGCTTCATGGGTGAGTTGACTATTTTCGCATTAATTTCCGTAGGATGAATGAGACTTTATGCAACTAGACAACTCGAAGATTTAGTTTCGTTTATATTGAATAACAGGATGGATCCAAATACAAGTTTTTTGCTGAAAATTCATGTGGTGGGTAATCGTAAGACGACTAGAAAGGATGTTAGATGTTCTAGCTTTGAGATGGTTGTGGATTCGGACTTGACAAATTTCAAAGATCTTGTTGAATCGAGTGGTTGAGAAGCACCCTCCTGGTTATTTAGAAGTTGCTCATGTCCAATATTATGATCAAGTTTTAAAAAGTTTTCCGAAATAAAATCTGATCAAGAGTTGATGGCTATGTTTGGTCACCATAAGGAAAAGATTGTCATCATGTTCTTTGTGTACCGTGGTCTTTCCGATGCATATGAGCCAATCACGAGTGGGATTTTAATGGTGATGGGCAGCCAGAAAATAATAGAGAGGATGATTACCTTAGAAATCCATTACCGGAGAATGAACATGTAGGTGTGGATGAGGAGAACATGTACTTACGAGTTGGTACCACAATGTCAACATGTTAATGCTATAGAAGTGGTACCTTGTAGTAATGAAAAAGAGAAGGACCAGACATATGTACATGATGATAGTGAGGATGGGAATGACTCCGAGGATGATAGTGAGGATGGAGATGAGTTGGAAGAGGAAGAAGAAGTTCAAGATGAGTTGCCATGTAATGAGGAAAATCATGCTCCAAATATTGAGTATGATCTTGAAGATCCTCCAATGACAGCTTGGCTCCACTTATCCTAACATGAAGGTGTTCAAATTGGCTATTTCTCAAGCATGCCATCAAACATCAATTTGAGTACAACACTGCAAAAAGTGGCCCAAAGAGATTCAGGGCATATTGTTCAAGGAAAGACCTTGATAAATGTCCATGGTGGATATTTGCATCTACCACAACTGATGGTTGCACTCGTGAAGGTAATTTCTCATTCGTTTATGCTTTTTTTTACAACTAGTTTCATTCTTATATGTTATTTTCTTGAAACTAATTACATGTTGTTTGTCTGTTGTAGGTAAAGAAAAACCCTTGTCCTCATGACTCGCTCTAGTAC
Organism: Chloris gayana; assembly: GCA_031894775.1. Taxonomy (NCBI): domain Eukaryota; kingdom Viridiplantae; phylum Streptophyta; class Magnoliopsida; order Poales; family Poaceae; genus Chloris; species Chloris gayana. Next base: position 4,000 of record JAUNZO010001253.1, read on the forward strand.
AAGAAGGAAAAAGAAAGTGAAGAATGCAACCAAACATTGGATATGTGAAAAGGTGAAGGATTTCCTTATAGATGATGCAACTTTGGGTGCAAAGCAATTGCAAAAGAAGCTTAAAGAACACCATAAGGTTCACATCCACTACAAGAGGGTATATATGGGTAAGGAACTAGCATTGAGAGAACTTTATGGTGATTGGGACAAGCAGCTTTGACAATCTATATAGGTTTAAAGCACAGATTGAGTGTTGTTGCCCTGGTAGCTTAGTCATTATTGAACATCACACAATTAATGGTAAAATCAGATTTAGAAGATTCTTCTTTGCATCTGAAACCTTGCATAGATGATTTCTGCAAGTTATATAAATTTCTGGAAATTTTCTACACATTTTCTACAATTTATATGAATTTCTGGAAATTTTCTGCAATTTATATGAATTTCTGTAAATTTTTTGGGCATTTCTGGAAATTTTCTCCAATTTATACGAATTTCTAGAAACTTTCTGCAATTCATATGAATTTCTGGAAATTTTCTGCAATTTATAAAGATTTCTGGAAATTTTCTGCAATTTATATGAATTTCTGGAAATTTTCTGGGCATTTCTGGAAATTTTCTCTAATTAATACGAATTTCTGGAAATTTTCTGCAATTTATACGAATTTCTGGAAATTTTATTACATCCAGGGGTAAAATCGTCATTTCACTACCTACTTAACACCGTTAGGCTCAAACCTGACGGAAGGCCATGAAAGGAAGAGAAATCGAAATTTGGGTCAACAAGGGAAGTTCATTGTGAAAAGGGCCAAGAAAGGAACCACCATTTGTTTGGAGGCCAAATAGGGAATTCTCTCAATAATGTTTCACCGAGTTGAGCTAGAACAATGTACCTTCTTTTAAAAACACACAAAAATCTGAAAATCCTCTCAATAAACTTGAAATTCTATACTCACAAAAAAAATATTGCTAGCTTATGCACTAAATGGTTTGGGGTTTGTCAATATTATTGATTTATTGTAAACTAAATGGGTAGTTTACATTGAAAGAAGGGTAATTATTTGATTCATGTAAAAAATGATGATAACATAGTTTGTAAAGATTTTATTTAGTTGTATTGATATTTTTATTTCTTTTTTTTTATATTCCTACATTTCAAACACCTAAATTTTCCACTCCTCTGTTTTGAATTCCCATAGTTTTCACGTTTTCTCAATTCCTGTGTTTTCTTCGTTCCTACGTTTTTTTCTCGTTGTTCAATTTTCATTCCTTCAGTCCAAATGTACCCAGAATTTAGGATAGAAAAGCGTCTAGGGAGCAACTTCCAAAAGTGAGAAAATTGAAGTGGCAAAGGCTAGTAGCAGTAGTTTCGTCTCGTGAAACCTGAAATGATAAGGTTGACGTTCATGGGCTGATTGCAAAACTACAGTCTATATGAAGTGCCGATAAAAATATATATTTAGGAACTTGCAGCTTCGCGAATTTTTCTTTAAAATAATACTAGAATACATGACAAAAAATCGACGAATCCGTCAGACCAATAGCTCCATATTTTTCTTTAAAAAATCATGTCACAAGAAGAACATATGAGTCCAGCTCTTTCGTACGTTTAGATTAGAAGTTGGTCTCCCTGAAAACGGCATGGGACTCGATCCAGACCGCGCACGCACCGGCGCTAGCTGCAGCCGTAGTTCGGTGCTCCTCGCTGCCGCTCTCCTTCCGGCCCGAGGGCGTCGAGGAACGCCTTGCGCTCCTTGGCCAGGGCGAACACCCTTGCCGCCCACTGCGCGAAGTATGCCGCGTCGATCCCGATCTGGCGGTCCTTGTAGCAGCTGAGGACGTCCGTGGACCCGGGGCACGCGTCGCCGTGCGGGTCCCACCAGGAGCCCTCGTGCCGCACCCCGGCCTTGGCCGCCATCCACCGGTACACGAACTGGCCGCCGCCCGCGCGCTCCCTCCACCCCTTGGGGTAGAACTCCATCACGCTGCCGCCCGGCTCCATGAACAGCAGGTTCGTCATCTGCGCGCCGTGCGGCGAGACCAGCACGTCCGTCCCGCTCAGCAGCCGCACCTGTCGGGAACAAATGGTTTGATCAGTTCATCCAGTGTGAATAAATGAACGCGTGTACGGAGTCATCAGGCAACAGCAAAATCGTTTACCTGGTCGCAGAAGGTGAGGTTGCCGACGTGCGCGGCGGTGAGCGCGCACTGGCGCTCGAACACGCGCGCCACGGCCGCCTCGTCCTTGAACGCCCGCGCGCCCGTGCGGAGCAGCAGCGTCACGCGCAATCAGCCGCCGCCTCTGTCCGCGACCTCGACGCCGCAGTGGGCCCTGGCCCGGCACCGCATGAAGTCGTACGCCGCGCGGAGCCGCTCCTTGCTCAGCCCCTCCATGTTGCGCCGGAACACGACGGCCCGCTCGAAGCACGCGGGTTCGGCCGTGGCGAACCGCTCCACGGCCATCTCCTGCCCCGTCGCGGCGCGCGCCAGCGCCGCCAGCCAGGGGCTCATCCCGGACCGGGCCGCGCCGCGCTGGAACAGGGCCCACGTCGCCGGCCGCGCGCCCGCGCACCCGTGCCGCTCGTGCCACGACGCGAGCGGGGCCAGCGCGGCGAGCCCGTGCCAGAGGTTGCGGTAGTCGTAGGCGGACTCGGACACGAACGCGAGGCCCGTGCGCAGCGCCGCGCCACGCGGGAGCGCGTCGCGCCACGCGAGCGCGTACGTGGCGTCCGCGTGCGGCGGGGCCGACACGCAGAGCACGCGGTCGGAGGAGGCGCGGGACGGGAGGATCAGGTGCCTGGCCTCGCCCTCGCCCTCGGGATCGTCGTCGGAGGTGTCGTTCAGGGCGCTGATGAACCACTGCCCCGCGCGGCGCTCGCGCGGGTCGCGGAGCGGGAGGAACGTGACCGTCGAGCGGAGCCGGTCCACGAGGTCGTCGGTGGCGGCGGCGCCGGGCTGGCTCTGGCCGGTGGCGCACCGGAAGAGGTTGAAGGTTCGGAACTGGAGGAGGAGGAAGGCGGCGAGCAGAACCAGAGGAAGGAGCCACAGCGCGGTCTTGACATGGCGTAGCTTCGTGCTGCAACTGCAACTCTTCTTGGCGCCGGCCATGGCGTGGTTGTTGTACGTTCGCCTCGATCTTTCTTCCACGCCGGCACGAGGTGAGAGAGAGACCCGGTCTTATTGCGCAACGCAACGCAGGAGGCTCAAGCTCAGCTCGTGCATGCATGGCTACCACATCGTGGAGACGAAGAAACCGCCTCATGCTCATTATATTCTATCCTTATTATCAGTTGACATCTCGCACGAGTAGTAAGTATCTTGCACCACGCGTATACTATAGCTTACTAGTTTCTCAAGGCGGCGACAAGTATACCACAAGATGCTTCTTTTCGGCCAACGGACGCTACGGTGCCTTCGGCCGTATACACTGCCGACGCAACTCGTTACAAGGGAAAAATGGATGCAAACAAACAACAAGTTGGCATTGGTATGTGCGCTGTCAACTGCCATGCACGGTATATAAGATGCAGAGTTGCAGACACCTTGGTTCAAAATGCACATCGGGAGTCTGGATGAGACCGGATCAACCGTTGTGTGCAGTAGAAACAGAGCAAAGCGGAACTGCTATTAACATATTCAGGCACCTGCCTACTTGATGTCTAGTTAGTTAAAATAAGACCATCACCAAGGATTCAACTATGAATCTAAACACATACTCGTTTCAAGCAAGCGCAAGTCCAGGTTATCCTGCTGACGTTTACGGCCAGGTGAGGACCCTAAAATTTCCTTGGAGGACAAGCGATTGACGCGGCCCCTCATCCTCGTAGCTGCGATGCGAACAACTGGATTATCCTAGCCTCAAACAGGGTTCAGAACATGACAGATTCTTGTTATGAACAGGAGGATCCACATTATCAGCTCAACTTCCGTAGGTGCACGTATATAAGTTTTTTTTTACCCCTCAAGCATGCATAGAGCTAAGTATCATTTCATTAAACTGGACAAACGGTATGTTCATATTCATTCATTGAATATTCTTTGAATCTGGATAAAAAAAATGTTCATATTCATTCACTGAATATTCTCCGAACCTAGACACAATAAAAATGTACATATTCATTCATTTAATATTCTCCGAATCTGGATAAAAAATGTTCTTATTCATTCATTGAATATTCTCCGAACCTAGACACAATAAAAATGTACATATTCATTCATTTAATATTCTCCGAATCTAGACATAAAAAAATGTATATATTCATTCATTGAATATTCTCCGAACCTAGACACAAAAAACACCTTCAAAATAATAAGTAAATGGGACGGAGGAGGATCCATTGTCGTGACAGAAGCGGAAATATAATTGATCTTTTATCTTTTTCGCTGGGGAGAAATACGATTGATTTGTGGGTGAAGTCTTTTGGTTACGTTGACACCTTTCTTGTTTAATAACATTCAGGGGGCCCTGAATTCTGAAGCTCGAATTAATCGCGTCTTGTGGGACGGCGTCTACTAACGCGCAAGGCACACAGGGGTAACGAGTGAACAGGCTTTAAAATTAGGCCAGATGAACAACCAAAATTGGTACTCCTCTCGTCCCGGTGATAGTGTCGTTCTAGGAGAAAACACGAGAACCAAAGCGTTAGCCACTTTACGCTGCTACCCCTCCCTGCCCTTTGTCCTTTGGTGTTGCGTTGGGCACTCCATCCTCATCCTCTCCCACGGGCATTTATTTTGAGAACCAAACCGTGGTACGGTAGGGGCCACGGCTAAGGAAGGCCAACCAATGACCACCAACCCAGCTCCGAACACCGTCGTCTTCGGCCCTGTTCGGCGGCGCTGAGTCGGCATAGCATTGGTCGGACTGCTCGGCTGCCTAGCGCCGATCCAGCTCGAGACGAACGGCTGAAGTCCACAACCGGCACCGTCAATCGGATCAAACCCGACGATGAAGCGCAGCTATCAGCCGGCGGGCTACCGCTGGATCGGTTGGTTCGGCTGGCTGGCGCCGGGTCTTCGAGCCCGACCGCCGGCCACTCCAGCCGACCCGACCGAACAGGGCGTTCTCATCCTCATAGCTTGCTCTATCTGCAGTGCCCTCTCCACCGGTGTCCGGGAAGAGATTGACTTCCACAACTTGTCGCACCGCACCCTATTCATCTAGTCCGGGATGGCCTAAATCCACATACCGCCGCCGCATCCGGACCAAGAATCCAAGAGGGACGGAGGACGATGGCGAGGCGAATGATTCCCACCGCCACTTGTACGCTGCCGTTCAGCGCGCCCTCCGCTTCTCTTCAATCGTCGGCGATGGGTCCACCATGGCCATCTCGTGACGAAGAACATGCGAGATGGGGGATACCGCCTCCGTAGCCACGCGCACCGCTCCCCTCCCGCCGCCGCCGCCGCACGTCGATCCCGCTGCCCGGGAACGCGCACCGGTCCCGCCGAGCGCCTTAATCGTGATGCGGCCAACGCGCGCATGGATATCGGCGCGCGTGAATCCAGCCCGCATAGCGCTCGGTGATGATTCTGCGGCCATGGATCCCACGCGGGTTGCGCGAGCTTGAGCACCCATGGGGAGATGGAGGAAGGGGGTTGTTACCGCTGCAGTGGTCCTGGTCGTGCTCGTCATCGGAGGAAGCCATGGATTCCGGCGATCGGGATGGATCTGGGGCTGGTGCTCGCATGTGCGGAGATTGGAGAGTCTTTCGTTTTTTTTCATTTCCAGCAATCGTGTGCGTGCAGAGTGCAGATCGTCGATCAGGGCTGTCACGGTAGACCTCTAGAGGCTAAAACGACACATTCAATAGGACTTTTTCTCCTACCCAAAACAACACAATCTACGGGACGGAGGGAGTACTAGGGAAGAAACAGCTCACAAATGATATCGGACTTTTGGCCATGTGAAAAAAAAGAAATCTCTCCTTGCATACAACAGTGTGCGGTCCGCAGGCGAAGACGACGAAGGGAAAGGCCATCAAGCATCAAACAGTGCACGCGCGACAGGGTGGCAGACTTTGCTTGAGCAGGTTGCCAAATCTTTTGCCTTCCCAGCCTTGTCAGGTGATCCGATCACTGTGTGCTCCAGAGAGGCTCGATTCGTGCATCTTTCGTTCGCGTTACGGAGTACAGTACTCCTAGCCAATAGCCCAGCCACTCACACGCTGACGCGATTGACCCCCAAACAGTGTTGGGCTGGTGTCGAGCAACCAGTATCGATCACACTGCGTCGGGCCAGCTTTGGAAGGGGCGAGCGCGAATCGTCTCCGTCCCCGCAGAGCACGGCTCCAGCAGGCATGTTCTATTCAGTACGGTGGAGTAACCCCACCAGTCATCATGGACCTCATGGTACTGTATAACTGCATTTTTTAGGGCTTAACAGCCATTACTAATCATCATTGACAAGTGGAGACGAGGTGGTACTACGTAGCATGTGTAGGTCAGTGATGATATGCTCCGCTATCCCTGGAGACTCCTCATGGTTGGTCTAACTGTAGTTTGACTGGCTCACAGAATGCAGTTCCATAATTACAGGTGAGTGGGTGGGTGGTAGGTACAGTATCGTCGTGTACAAGAGCCAATGCGTTCTTGTTCCGACGAACACCACTGATGCCACAAAAAGAACAAACAACCATCAGCGATAACGGAGCATCCTGATATCCGTTCAAGAACAGCATATGCCCAATGAAAAAAAAAGAACAGCATATGCCGACAGATTAGGGTAGGACGGCGCCAGCCCACCTCGGACTCGCACGTCCGATCAAATCAAACAGCCATCATCCACAGTTCAAGAACAATGCTAGGACAGGCATCATCCCTTTACTACTACTACTAGCACTAATCCTAAACCAATGCGTCATCGGATCACAGAAAACAACGCCGCCTTCAGCAGCCTACTAGTAGTAGCATCTTTCTACCGTCAATTAACTACGGGGAACCGTCCATCCACCATTAGGGTCGGTTAATTAGGCACAAGTAGCTACAAAAAGAAGCACGATTAGCAGCATTAGTTGTCTTGCCTAGGACGTGCCGCCGGCCGCACGACGTAGTAGTCGGCGTCGGCGTCGGCGTTGATGTTGAAGTCGTCGGCGTGTAGGACGGGCGGCGGCGGCGTGGGCGGGGCCGAGACGGCGGCCAGCGGGGCCATGTGGGAGCACGGCTGGAGCGGGACGGCGGGAGCGGCGCGGCGCGCGGCGACGAAGTTGTGCTTGTTGTTGTGCATCCAGACCTTGAAGACGGCGCGCGTGACGCCGATGGCGCGGCAGGCGTCGGCGACCAGGGCGCCGTCGCACCGCCGAAGGCGCCAGCCCACGCGCTCCGACAGCTCCAGCATCCCCCGCTTCTGCTCCGGGCTGAACTTGCTCCGGAACCGCTTCCGCGCTGTGGCCAGCGGCGCGCCCGGGACGGAAGGTAGTGGTGGCCAGGAGGACGCCGCGGCGGTGGCGGCGGTGGCCGGCAGAGGGAGGAGCGTGTGCGGCGGCGGCGGCGGCGCGGGGGAGAGGTCGGTGGAGAGCGCCGGCGCCGGCAGCGGCGACATGGGACGGTGGCCGTCGCCGTCGTAGTAGTCCGAGTCCTCGTCCGTCTCTTCGTCGTTCCAGGCGGTGGCGTCCGCAGCGCCCCCGCCCTGGCACTCCTCCCCGCCGCCGCGGCGCAGGAGGTGCGGCGGCGCGGCCTTGACGAGGACGGACGGCGGCGGGAGCAGCGCGAGGCGCGGGGGAGGAGGAGGAGGCTCGGCGGCGGCCACCACGCGGCGGTGGAAGCTGCGGTGGCAGCCGCACGCGGCGCACCGGAGCGGGGCGGCCGGCGCGGCCGGCATGAACTCGCCGCACCCGTCCACCACGTGCCCGCCGGCGCTCGCCGCGTGGTTCCTCAGGCACTCCAGGTACACCCCCGCCGCCGGATCTATCGCTGGGGAACCCAGCTTCGTGGTGGGCCCCATCGCGCCGCCGTGCTGGTACAGCGCCGGCCGGTACTTGACGTCCACCACCGCCTCCATCCCGAGCTCCCGACCTCCCTCGCCGCTAAGATCAGCACCACCGCTCACGCTACCAACCTCCGCTGGAGAGGAGAGGAAGAGGAGAGGAGAGTAGAAAACCCCAAAGTGACAGCTGCGGTGAAGACTGGGGACAGAGATCAAGAAGAGAGGACGGAGAAGATGATAAAAGAGTGAAAAAGCATCCAGCAGGGTAGAAGCGTCGCGCGCGAGTAAATGCCGCGTGAAAAATCATGGTAAGTGTCTGCGTGAGTTGGAACGCTTTTGCGAAAGAGACGAGAAGGCCATGTCGTATCAGTGGCGATGCAAAGGCGGGAGGGAGGGTACGCGGCAGTGTGCAGTGGCGCAGGACACGTTTTGAGCTCTGAGGCATGGTGGCGTGCTGGCAGGCTACGCTAGCTAGCTACAGCTTTGCCTGGTGAGTGATGATGGAGTAGGCAGCCTAGGCTGTCGGATCCCATGTTCGGCACCACCACATGGTTACGGTTACGGCATGGTGATCGATTACACGGTGATGACGACGATGCCCCGCGCGGGGCCGGCGTGAATCAACATTGCGCCCTCTGGCCACAGACCGGAACCGATGCGGAATTTTCCGAGTCCCAGCGAGCCGACGATCGCATCATGCGCGTGGAGGACGAAGCTGCCGCCGCGAGACCCGACAGCTGGGGAGCAACGAAACCAGCGCGCCCAACGCCCGCGTCACCCCCACCACGGTCATCCCAAGCGCGCCCACCGATTGTTGCTGCCACCCAGACCTGGTGACCACGACGAAATGCCATCGGCCGGGGCAGGGGAACTCAGATCAGGCAGGTCGTCGGCGGACGAGCCTGAGCGCACGAGGGGAACTCTGGACTGGACTGCCCGTATGTCCGTACACGCAGGACGCAGCGGAGCGGAGGCGACAGCGGACGGTGCACGCCTGCGCAGAGCAAGAAGCGATGGACTGTTCTTGTTGGTTCCATCGGCCGCTGCCGCGTCCACCACGGTCTGGAGCGACGACATCACGAGTTCACGACAAGCACGCGACGCGCAATGAACACAGCATGTCGCTTCATTAAACTTGTCCGGTTCATTTCAACCGCTGCCTGCTGGCACGCTGCCGTCACGAGCTTATTTATTTCATTACAGTAACTACGGAGCAAACACTGCCAGCCCACAGGCGTGGAACTGGAATTCCTGTTGTTCCGTCGCGATGGGTCGACATCTTTTGTGAATCTGTCGATCTCGGATCAGGGCCTGCTTGGAGCAACTGAATAAGCAATCCATGTTGCTGAGGCTGGCGACTCCTTATCCACGACTTTATCTGCGTTCTGATGTTTCCGATCGGCCCGATGAGCTAACAACAAGCATACAACAATGGTTAGGAGACGGGTTCAGAGATTGGTTGGTACCCCACAGGGCATCTGCAACTGCAAGCACAAAAATGCAGACACACACGGTTCAGAAATTGGTTGGTACCCAGAGGGGATTTGCATCCCCAATATTGAGAATACCATTAATCCAACATCTTCGAATTTCAAACCTACCCTAATGTCCTAAACCTTTTGGTGATATTACTGACAGGAACCTGAGCTTTAAATGATGCAACATCTGTTAATCTTGATGTATCTTACCATGTGCCTCTGCTTACCAAAATTGTTTTTAGAAGCAAGAGCTCCTAATTTCACTACTATGCTTATTTTAGATATTCTCTCCATTTTATTGACTGTCTGAATAAATAGTGTACCAAAACTACGTGCAATCTATTTCAAATGCACGCCTGAAGTGCTACTGAAGTTAAATTCAGGCACGGAAGTGAAAGGATATATGCTCAGAATAAGAAAAATTCAAGCTACCAATTCCATTGAAGCCTACTGAGCATGAAATGAGCATTTATTGATAGCAAAATTTAGATTATTTTTCAGGAGACATATTCAATACTCAAATTCAAATAAGCCTTAGCAAGCATGAGTATTTACTCACACAGAGCATAAATGTAAACCTGATACATGACAATCCTAAATATTTCAGCTAGAAATCAAATCTACTCATTAGATTTTATCCTGAGGATTGCAATATAACGGTAGTATAGTCTGAAAAGATACCAATTGCAGCTAAATCCTTGTACTTTTTATAACAGCAAGGGAATGCTTGGTACTGCATATTCACAATGAGGGAAAAATAACGTACTACATGCTACAGAGCCACTAAGTTTGTTAGTGTGAGTATAGTCTATTTAACAAATTGAACAGAATAACATTGCAATTCACTGTATAGGTACAGATATTGAAAGTTAGCTAATGATTTGTCAGTGTGATTTATAGTTTATTTAAAAAGTTAAACTTCAAAAACTTGGACAAGCAGAAGTCAACACAAGTTTCAAACGAATCCCGTGTAATTATTATTCTGAAACACAGGAATCACCATTGGCACTTTTTTTTGTCGGGGGCTCTCGTGGAAATATTTCTTAAAATTCCTATGACCTAATACTCCTTGAAATTGTTTTATATGACATTTTCCAATAAAAGAATTAAAGTGGGCTAAATTTCATTCCCACGAAAGGAGTGAGTCTAACATTGTTAAAGGAGCCTGAATATTTCTTAGTTCCAAGGCTCCTAGGTCTTTAATTTTAATCAGCCTCTCTTAAAAGGGTAAGGCTGCCTAAAGATATCCTTACCCAGACCCCTATAAGGTGGCAACCTTAACTCCTATACATGCCTTTGCACTTGTATGTTGAGCCTGTTTACTGGCCTGTAAAAGCTGGTTTATTCAGTCATCTAGAGACTTGTTGACAACGCTGGCTATTACTACATTTCTTTAGACAGTGCTCAGAAGAAATGAAATAGTTATGAAAAAATAGCATTGCAAGAGTTCAAGCACTGAGATTGATGAAGTTGTCTAACTTTCCAGGTTACTATATTAATGTAATAGATCGCTGTGCCCTCCGTGATAACAGCAGCTGCTTGAACAAGAGGCAAAGTTACAATTGTTTTATAACACAATAATTACATCTTTTTTCCGGAAATACAGGAATATAGGAATCTACACAGCCTAAATGTGACATACCATTTATTTTTTGCTTAAAAAGTTATAAACTGATGGACAGTTAAAGAGAGAATTTCATTGACAATCAGGACCTACTTTCTTTCTTACTCTACTGTTCAACTGAGAACAAGACGCTTGAAATAATCAGCTTCTGGAGAACCCAATCGTAACATGGTCATCTTAATAGATCAATCACTGCATCTTCATGGGAGTGGCAATCTGCCCCTTGCAAGATCTGAAAGGATGCAACATAGAAGGCTTACAGTACAACCATGATATAGCTAAACATTTACATATATTTGAGATGTGCAGATTTGGATGATGATAATAGTGGTTTTGGAATGTGCATCAGACTGGCCACAATGTAGGTAGAAGAACAATAAATCACTAAGATAGTAATTTTTCAAGAACGTTCATAAGAAATTTGAACCAGAGATTGGGCTATCTCTTTGGTGCATATGACATTGCAATCTTTCAATTTTAATATTCAGTTTCTGTACACAAGTATCACAAAAGAATTATAGATCTATATTTCAGTGCCCAAATTTGTGACTCATCTAGTGTGATTGAACTCAAATCATGGCACAGACATAAAAATTCGTTTGTTAGACTTATTTTAAGACAGGTGAGGGTCGTGTGGTTCAATGAGATCACATTTTTCAGATTCATACTGTTCTGCTATTACTATCTGAGATATTACCTACTGATTATCTGACTAAAACTTCAGAGATCACAACAGTGCAGACATGCATAAGGTGTAAAGATAAAATGTCAATACCTGAAGTGTAAAAGCTCGTGTAGGGTGCAACGGAATAGTAGGATCCTCGCTCCCCTACCTTCCTCACCTGTCCTGACTCGAGCACGATTGTGAACACACCAACATCCGTGCTCAACAAAATAGTATCTGTGCCCTCTGCAAAGCCAACCACATTAAACGAGTCCGAGGAATGAAGAATTGGAAGCAACGTCTTGAGCTTGATGACCTTGTTTTGCACCCAACCTGAAACGCCATCCAAACCAACCTGCCAGGACCACAGGTACAGGGTATCATCCTTCACACCGACCAATCCCAGCCTACCATCACTCGAGGTCACAACAATGCCTTCAGGCTGCTTGTACGCATCTGGCGCATCAATCACGGTTAGGCCACGCCCGACCAAGTCATACTTGAGAATCCTTTTGCCTTGATCAAGGCTAAAGTATATTTCATCTCCGCTAAGGACACTGGGTCGGGGCTCGATGTAGCAACTGAGTTGAATGGAGGACGGCTCGCTGAATGCGCCAGTCTCCGATGTGTACACGCTCACCCACGTGAGAACCTCTTGGTTGTCCTCATCGACGTAGCATCCCGCGAAGACCACACGAAACGGGCCGCCGTGGCAGTTGAGGTGGTCACAGCCGTCCACGCCGCAGAGCACAGCTGCGGTGTAGTGGTAGCTCGACTGCACGGGCGCCGGCACCGGATGCTTTTCGCCGGTGACGGGATCCCAGACGGTGAGGCCTCTGAGGGCGAAGATGTTGAGCAGCGCGCGCCCGTGGCGGCATTCGATGGCCCACTGGTCGCGGCCGTCGAGCACCGGCGTCGCGAACGGCGAGGCGGTGCCGGTGGGGACGAATCGGAAGAGGGGATATCCGTCGTAGATGTTGCGGAGGAAACCGAGCAGGGGCGGCGCTCGGTGGAACTCGCGGTAGCGGCGGAGGAAGGCGGGGTCGGAGAGGAGTCGGCGCCAGGATTTGCAGACGAGGGAGGCGCGCACGAGGCATGAGGGCTCGTCCGGCGGGAGGTGGAGGAGGATCTCCGCGATGGCATCGTCGATCAGCTCCGGCAGGGCCATGGCGTGGTCGTCGGCAGTGGTGCACGGCAGGCCGGCGGCGGGGTGATTTGGGTGGGGATCGCGCTGGTTGAGAGAGCCAGAGAGGGAGGCGAATCCGCGAATAGACGGGACACGGGACACGGGGAGATCTCGGACACGGGAGCAGGAGACTCGCAGTGCGTTTGGCAGGACCAACCAAACGTTCTGGGTGTGTTTGGTTTCCTGGTTCAGCCTGGGCCTGGCTCTAAGGCGGATACAGGCTGAGTAGAACCAGGCTCTACAGATGCAAGGGTGTATGTTTGGTGGCCTGACTCTGTCTTGGCCTGGCTCCATTGAGCCGGTGTTTGGTTGGTCGCATTTCTCCTTGGATTGTATGCATCGGTGCACGTAAACATGATTGGTTGGCCGCATGGGAGCCTGGTCTGCTTACCATGGCCATGTTCGGTGAGGTTACCAACACAGTTTCTTTATTTTCACGTAATTTCAGCAATCTGTCCTGTTTGCAGTCCTTTTGGCATCAATTATTTCCGGACAACAAATATAGTAACTGATAACACTAATAATTTGGTGTGGAGTTAAGAAATATGAATTAAGGGATAACACTAGTAGACATTATCGAATTAGGATTCTGGTGTGATGCAAATATTTCATAGCCTTATGCCACCAATATCATCAGCTTCATATGATTAAATGTCACTTGATTCGTATTTCACCAAAACTACAATCACTTGTACATGATCAGGCACATGATAACTTGGATTTTGTTAGGTACATCTCATCATAACACAAACACTGCTGCAATAGATGAGTGTCAAAGGGTTAATCAAAATCGGCCAGTAGCTTCTCAATCTGAAGGGTGTCAAAGGGTTAATCATTTATTCGCAATGAAACACTAAAAAGCTAAAAGTATATGCAAAGCATAAATCATTTGGACTATTGCAAACATATAAACAATGCAGCTTTGCAGGTCCAAAATCCACTGAAAAAAAACTATTCAGTTACCTACTTGGAGAGTTCAGTATTTATGCAACTAAGAGTAAAGCTAGCATCATAATATGATTTCAATGTTACATTGATTAAGGATTCATCTCATCCTAATCTGCAGCTAGATGCAAACAAAGTATCACATTATTTTTATTTGCTCGCACATTGGAAGCTAAGTACAGATCAAGGCCGAAAGTAATTAAGGATTAAGATTTGAGAGCTTGTGACAGAGGATTGACGAGCTGTATGAGGTAACCAGCACTCATGTAGCTGAACGCGGTGAGGTCCTCGGAGGACTAGCGGATTGTGTGACGGAGGCTGTAGATCCTCGCCGGACGAGAAAGAGATGGGACCCTGCAGGTTACCGAAGTGGGGGAATGGAGGCCCTGCTGGTTGCTGGAGGTGACCGACATGCTTCATAGCTTCAGGGACATTGTCGTTGTGTTGTCCTCGTGGGCATCAGATCTGATCTGATCGGCAAGCCAAGGCCGGTGGCGATTTGATGGGATGCCTCCTCCGGCAGACGAGGCGAGTGAGTTGTGGTTGATTTGGGCGTTGGCGGAGATGGATTCGCTTCTAGTGATGGTTTTGGTTGGTGGCGGCGGCGCTGGCGACGAGACCAGTGGAGACTAGAGATGAGCGAGTGAGAGAAAAATGAGAGACACTGGTCAGCGGACTCCACGACCCAGCATGCGCCTGCACCCACGCCTGCACCCGCGCGAGCACCCGCTTTGGCCAAATTGCACGCACCGAGCCAGGCTGAGGAGCGAAGCTCATTTCCGGCGTTTCCATCGGACCAGGCCCGCAAAGGAATCTTGCATCAGCTGGGCCTGGCCAGAGGCCTTGGTCAGACAACCAAACACAGAGTGTCTGCATGAGTTGAACCTGGCTGGAGGTTGGTGCAGCCAACCAAACACACCC